>PVJS01044948.1:0-16450 GCA_004027185.1 Glis glis
CCTTCCCTCCCTCCCTTCCTCCCTCCCTCTTTTCACTGGACTTACACATGCTAGGCAAGCCACTGAGCCACATCACCATTCCTAAATCTTCCAAATGAAGACAGATCTATATGGAGGAAAAAAGCAATCCAGATCTGAAAAGATACTCATTATCTGTGAAGCCATATCTGATGAAATATTATGAAAAAGTGGAAATTTTTCCAGTAACAAAACTATGTTTATCTTTGCTAGACTTTCTAATAAGTTCATTCTATCATTTAACAAAATCACTCTAAGATTAATTGTTGGAAGACAGATGAATATAGACTCTGAGAGCAACAAGATACTAAATAGGTTTATATTTATAGTTAAACTAAAATGTGATTCAAAAACATCTTTTCAAAACTGGATTTCTTAAAAATAATTTTGAGACCAAGTGCAGTGAATTTCATGGATGTTGTTTTTATTTTCACAGAAGATAAGTAATGTTGACATTATACAACATGTTATAGTCATTTTTAAGGAGAGAAAAAGCCTCATTAATTGCTTGGTGGTAATAATTTTCAGTTATAAGACATAGAAAGCAATAATATCTATATAGAAAAGTTATCTCACTGATTAAATTAAAATTACATAAGGAATTATAATCTGTAAAATAAAAACAATAAAGCATTAATATTTTTTATCATTAGTTCCAAAGGGCCAAGATTAGGTTATCATTAATCTAAATCAAAAAACGAATTTAAAATTCATCCTATCAGTTGGTGAGGGGAGGATAATTATTCTTTAACAAAAAAGCAATATTATTTACCCTTTAAAAGATGTACACTTGTACCAGAAGTACTACCTAGAGCAATTAGTCAAGAAAAATAGATAAAAAATCATCCAAATTTGGAAGAAGAAAAATTACTGTTTGCAGACAACATAATTTTATATGTAGGAGATCCTAAAGATTCTACACACACACACACACACACACACACACACACACACACACACACACTATGTTAGAGCTAATAAGAAAATTCAAAGTTATAGCATACAAAATCAACATACAAAAATCAGTTGTGGTCCTGTACACTAAGAACAACTTGAAAAGGAAATTCAAGAAAAAAATCCTATTTATAATAGCATCAAAGGAATGAATAATGTAGGAATAAATGTAACCAAGGTGGCAAAAGTTCATAGATTGGAAGACTTACTGTAAAAATGCCATTAAAAATGCCATTATACCCAAAGGAATCTACAAAGCCAAGGCAATACATATCAAATTCTCAAGGTATTTACTGCAGAAACAGAAAAAAATACAAAAATTCTCATGTAACCTCAAGAACCAAAGAGCTAAAGCAAAGCTGAAGACCTCATACTTTTTTTATTTCAATTACATTACAAAAGTTACAGTAATTAAAACAGTGAGGTACTGCCATAAAGACGGATATATAGGAAATGGAACAGAATAGAAAGTCCAGAAATAAAATCTCATGTATATAGTCAAATAATCTTAAACAAGAGTGATAAAGATACACAACTGGAGCAGTATTGGGAAAGCTGGATACCGACATGCAAAAGAATGAAGTTGGACCCTTACTTTATACAATATATAAAAATTAGCTCAAAATAGATTTAAAATTTAAATGTAGAACCTGAAACTATAAAATTCTTAAGGAAAATACTGGAGCAATTTTTCATGACATTGGATTTGCCAATGATTTCTTGATCATGATACCAAAATCAGAGGCAACAAAAGCAAAATAGTCAAGTGGTGCTACATTGAACTTAACTGCTACACAGCAAAGGAAACAGCCCACAGAGTAGAAATACAACCATGGAATGGGAGAGAATATTTTCAAACCATATTATCTAATGAGGGGCTTATATTAAATATATATGAAGCACCTGTAAACTTAGCTACAAAAATATTGATAACTTAATATTTTTAATAAAAAAATGGACAAATGCCTTGAATAGTCATTACCCCAAAGGTCCACAAATGGCCAACGAGCATTATGAAAAGATGCTCAACATTACTACCCACCAGGGAATTTCAGATCAAAACCATGAGATATCACCTCATACCCATCAAGATAGCTAATATAAAAAAGAAAACATTTTAAAAAACACGAAGAGTTGGGGCAGGAAACTGAAAACTTTGCACACTGTTGATAGAACTTTAGAATGGTACAGCCTCTTTAGAAAAGAGTATGAAGTTATATCAAAAAATTAAAATGCATTTGCCCTACAATCAAGCAATCCTACATATGAGTATATATCTAAAAGAAATGAAATAGGATCTCAAAGAGATATTTATATACTCATGTTCATTGAAACATTATTCACAATGGCTAAGAGGGAGAAGCAACCTAAATGTCCACCAACAAATGAGTGGGTAAAGAAAATAGGCTATGTGCATACAATGGAATATTATTTACCTTAAAAAAGGAAATCCTGAAATCTCAGGGTAGTTCTGATTTGCATCTCTCTGACTGCCAATGGTGTTGAACGTTTTTTCATATATTTGTTGTATTTCTTCTTTTGTGAAGTGTCTATTTAATTGACTTGTCCATTTTTTGATTGGGTTTTTATTTTTTTTGGAAGTAAGCTTCTTGAGTTCTTTATATTTGAGATATTAGTCCTCTATCATAGGAGTAGCTGGCAAAGACCTTCCATTCTGTCAGCGCTCTCTTGAGGTTCTTAGTAGTTTCCTTTGCTGTACAGAAGCAATCAGAGAGATGCAATTCAAAATTACCCTGAAATTTCACCTAACACCAATTAGAATGGCAATCATTAAAAACACAAACAATAACAAATGCTGGTGAGGATGTGGGTAAGTAGGAACTCTGAAACACTATTGGTGGGATTGCAAATTAGTGCAACCACTTTGGAAAACAGTGTGGAGAATCCTCAGAAGACTGGGAATGAACCTACCATATGACCCAGTTATACCCCACTGCTGGGTATGTACCCAAAAGAATGGAAATTAAACTACCAGAATAATGAATAATGCATGCATATCTATGTTTATAGCTACACAATTCATAATCACCAAATTATGGAACCAGCTGAGATGTCCAGCAACATATGAATGGATTACAAAATTATGGGGTATATACACAATGGAATTCTACTCAGACATAAAGAACAAAACTACATCATTTGCAGGGAAATGGATGGAACTGGAGAATATTATGCTAAGTGAGATTAATCAGCCACAAAGAGTGAAGGGTTGGATATTCTTCCTCATATGCGGAAACTAGGGAGAAATTAGGACACAGGAGGGACTCCAGACAAAGGAGGAGAAACCTTAGGGGAGTGAAGGAGGGGACCTAACTGAGGGAGATGGGAGAGGGAGGAAGACTTGAAGAGGGAAACACCTCAGTGGACATGATGTACATACACAAACTTGTCAAAGCCAATCAGTGTGCTGAGCATGGGAAGGTGGGGAGGGAGAGGGAGTGGGGTGGGAACTGGGGGAGAGCTCAACAACTGCTGTGTGCATGTATGCTTCTATCAGCCTGAACTCCATCAAGATGTATGATTAAAATGCACCAATAAAAAAAGGAAATCCTGTCACTTGCTACAACATTGATGAACTTTAAGGACATTATGCTAAGTGAAATAAGCCAATCACCAAGACAAATACTGCATGATTTCACTCATATGAAGTATCTAAATTAGTCAAATTTTTAGAAACAAAGTTAAATGGCAGTTGCTAGAAACAGAGAGCAAGGGGAAAAGGAAAGTTGTTGGCTGGTGAGCACAGAGTTTTCATACAAGATGAAAATTCCCAGAGAGTTGTTAGTAAAACAAGGTTCATATAATTAACACTGCCAAACTGAATGATAAAAAATGGTTAAGAAGATAAACTTTGTGTTTTTACTATAACAAAAATTCCAAAGTCTTCTTTTGGAATAAAAATTGAAATTCTATATGAAATGCCATTAGCTATTGTAAGAAATACAAAGACTCTCTAGAATAATTTCACTTCTGCCTGATATTCAAATATGTAGTATTTTTCTGAGATATTACTGAATCCTAATTGGGAAGAATTATTCAGAAATAAAATAAATGTTTGTCTTTCTCTTTAAAACTGTGGAGAGAAGATATTAGAAATAATTCCAAGGTCAGTGGAGGTAACACACATTACGATATTCTTTCTGTCCACTGGGGCCTATCAAGTAATTTACCTCTGCCAGGTCATGTCAGAAGAAGAAAAAGAAAATGATTGAAATGAAAATAGTCAAATAAATCACATAGGGCCCAAGGTTTTCATTTTATATTCAGTAATTTTAATGTTGGTCTCTTCCTTATCTAAAAGTATTGTAGTCATTTTGAGATTCTGTATCTAATTAAGGAAAGGGATATGACCATGAGGTGGAGCTATCACACAATGACCTGTATTGGAGCCAAGCTTGGACAAATTTGCCTGTAGGGGAAGTCTCTGACAGCATGCTCTCTTCCAGAGGCCACGACTCAAAGAGGAAAAGGGCAAGGGGTTCCTGGGGAGAGGAGGACAGTGGATGGGGCTGGCCTGTCTAGATGATGTTGTTCAGCAACAAGATGAAAAGTCTATGTGTCAGAGAGCTCCAAGAAGACCCAGAAGTTTGGGGTCTTTTATAGCTTCAGGGTGTACTTTACTTATGACTAGTAGATATTGGGGCAGTTTTGTGGGGTACACAAGCCTCAGGCTCTAAATAGCTAAAATTCTGTTTATTTGATTATATCTATTAATTTGGATGTGTAAAAATTTAAATTTAGCACCAGAGAGGTTTCAAGGAACTGAGTCCCAGCTTGCCATGATGAAGTAAACAACTTAGGACAATATATAAGGGCTATCTTTAGCCCATTTATGTATCAAATATGTCCTAAAGCATGTTCATTTAGCAATGGAGAACAGAAGTATAAATCTGTATAAATGGAGTATATATATGGAATATATATATAAGTATAAATGGAGAACAGAAGTATAAAGTACAAATTAAAGAAATTCAGTGTCTCAGGAAAATAATTGTTTCTCCAAAGTGATTTTAAATGAAGCAATGTCATTTTCAAAGGAATGAAAAAAATGTTACTTATCTTTGAGAAGCATAAAAATATATTTAGTTACATAAAAAATGTTTCATGTTCATGATAGTTTATAGTATGAGTAATTTGTTCTTATGACCTCTGGGTTTGTTCTGTCTAATTGATTTATTGAAGTCAAATATTTTTATCGTCATTTCGAGTTTTTGAAAAACATTCAGAAGACAAGTCTGTGGACTGTGGAAATGGGTCAATTTATGATTCATTCTGAAAATTTGGTTTTAATGGCAAAAAATGACATTTTAATCAACTCAATCTTTAATGTCTGTTTAATAAGACTATTTGTAAATAACATATTTTTCAAGAAATCAAATACCTCTAGATTTAATGTGTGATTTAATACATATATACATTTACATTTAAATACCAACTCCATGCAATTAAAATAGACTATATCCTTTGTAGGTAAGGTTTAATTTCCATTAAGTTGTTCAAAATTTTTATCTCTTATTTCAAAGTTTGCTGTTCTTTGAATCTGGCTCAATTTGATACAATAGAAAGTACAAGCATGCATTTATTTTTGTCCATAAAATTTTGATGTGTTGTGATGGTGAAAATGATAGATGAACTGATCTGTGTTACATTTATGAATATTTAAGACATTTATTATGTGATGTCTTTTAATTATGATATTACAATATGACTATGATATTTCCTTTCTTGTAATAATAAAGTCATCATAGCTGGATGCCTCATCAAAATGCAGAGGAATCCATTAGGTTAAATTTCCTAACAGATAATATTATGGTTTAAAAATACATTAATAGAATCCCTGTTTACATAAGTATACACATACATTGAATAAAGAAGTATTTCAAATTTAAACTTAAGGTAATCCCATAATCAGATAAGCTGGAAAGGACAATTTTATGTAATAAAATGTCTTGGGTCCTTCTAGGATCATATTTAGCACATCCCCATCATTTGTAATATGTATGTAGTACACTGAATCACAGAGACAGCTGAAATTAGAGAATTCAGAAACCTTAAGCCAAAGCAGTTAACTCCAATCAGGTCTCAATAATTAATATTGGTAGTTGGCAGCTGAGCATAAGTGTCATTATATATTACAGACAATGAAGCTACACTAAATTAAATCTTGTGGCTGTCAAGATTATTTTCCCCATGGTTAGAAAACATATTTTATGCTTTATTTTACTACCCAGTGTGTGGCTATCACCTCCACATCAATGGAGCCACAAATTGGAATTCATAAAGAGTAGAAGTGTGAGTTGGGAGTGGTTGGCAAGTTAAATTCTAGCCATCCCCAAGTGAAATCCCAGACTCACTTGAGCTGCAATGGTTGTCAACTGCTGACCAAGTTTATAACAACTCTCTTCTGCTAGACGGAGCTGTCTTTGGTCTGGCTCCTCTGCCTCATAGGGATTATACATGCACACACTCCCAGTCTCCAGCTTTGTTCATTAGTTGCAAACCTAAGACTACAGGAGGCCATGCTTTCTGTTGCTAGGCTTTATATTTGGAAAATTTTTAAAAATTAGTTAGGACACTACCTTGGATGGTAAGTTATTTTTATAAAGCTTAGCCAACACAGAATACCTTGATGTGCCTAGTGAAACTCCAAATTCTGTGAATTATTGACTGTGACTGAACGTATTTTTTCCATTTTCAGTACTTACTCCATTTTTCACTTTTGTGAATTAAGAGTAAAATGCCCAGTGAAAATATGAGAGTTGATGGTGATAGTGATATAACTTACATATCCCATTATCCTCTTTCTTCCTTTGCAGTGAATTTTTTGTCATTGTGTTACTGGTAGCTTGATCATTTTTTTTGCAAAGCTTTATCAGGACTGTGGACAAGGCATATCAGTTGTAAAAATTGAACATTTAACCAACCCTGATGTCAGTCCAGAGTGGAAGCCCTTTAGACCAGCGCTTAGTTTGCATTCAAAGTGTGATTAGAGATAAATACCTTTAACTTTAAAACCAGTATGTGAATAACTTTTCAAGGTTTCTAACATCTAGATAATAAAACCCAGTGACTGGATTAAAAATGCTTGCTTTATAGGAGAAAGAGTGAAGTTCTATTTTTGATTGTGCAAAAAACTCAGGATAATCATGAAGACAGAGCTTGTCTGAGGTTATAGTTTCAGGAAAACACCACTCCCTCACCCATCTGCTCTCTGTTTCTCCAGATGTCCTCGCTGATCCTCCATCCGTCCCCTCAAGCTGCTCTGAAGCAGTAGCAGATTCAAGAATGACAGGGAAGAGGAGCCACATGGAATTTAGACTTACTTAAGTAAGTCTGACCCAAGGTAAACTCTCAAGACCCATGAGGAATTAAAGTAAATATGAGTTTTCTTTTATCAAATAAAAAGAATTCAGTGATAGAAAGCATGGGATAAAAAAGAACAATTTTTAAGAGAAGGTATTTTCTTCCTTTTAGTTTAATATATTAAAATGTGTTTAGTTACATAATTGTTTTTTCTGTAACATGTATAACTATATGGGTAAGATACATTCTATAAACTTTTGTAAAACAAAACATTTACTATGTTTCATTATATTGAAATGTATTTATATATGAAATGTAAGTATATGTTCAAGCCATAAAGGAATTATTCATAATCAAAAGCAATTGATATGTTAAATGTACAAATATTAAATGTGAGATCATGTGTAAACAACTGCATCATAATAATTTCAGTATTGATTTCTGGATAATTTAGAATCAAGTAACAAAGCAACAGCTCTTCACTGACTGTTGTTTTGGGCTCTGTATAGGCTATGAAAAGCAAACGATATGGTTCTCAATCTTGGTATTCATCTGGGCAGAAATTTAAATGGTGAGAAATGAAAAGAAATATTTAAGTGAGTTTAAAAATATGATATTTCTTGGGCCAGGCGTGGTGGCACACTCTTGTAATCCCAGTACTTTGGGAGGCGGAGACCTGAGGATTGGGGTTCGCGGCCAGCCTCAGCGCTCTCTCTCTCTCTCTCTCTCTCTCTCTCTCTCTCTCTCTCTCTCTCCTTAGTGAGGCCCTCTGCAACTTCATGAGACTCGGTTTCAAAAAAAATAAAGTATAAAAAATAGGGCCAGGGGTGTAGCGCGGAGGTAGAATGCCCCTGGGTTCAATCCCCGGTACCGCAAAAAAAAAATATGATATTTCTTGACATCACAATGACTCATGACTAACTAAATGGCATAGGCAGTAATTCAATAAATATTCAGAGGGTCAGAGGTTCAGAGGAGTTTACAATGAATGAAAATTACTTTAAGGAGGTAGGTGTTGACCAACCTTGAAGGTTGGTAAGATTTATAAAGACAGATGGGAGAGGGAGAAAATGCTAGGAAGGCAATGTCCCACCCCATGGCAGCAAAAAGCTCTTTATTTATTTGTTTGTTTTATAGCAGAGAAGATATTTCAAATGACCAAATAGTCAAGGTCTGAATTTATAATAATTGGATACTGTCATTATAGCAAGGTCCCCTGAAAAAAAAAAAGCAGTAGATTTTAAATTCCAGAGACTTCAAGGCAGAACTTAATACAAGAATTTTACTAACTAGAAGACAGGAAAAAAAAAGTTTAACCTTCACTGACCTTCAATTTCTCTAAGTATAAAACAGAGATACTAGCACAACTGCTGGAGATTACACAGTACTGTTCTGAGGCTCCAATTAAATCTATAGAGATGAACATGTGCCTCAAGTTGCAAGCACAGTGAAGTGTTCTGAGCTCTTTTCAAGGGAACAATCCTTATCTACGTGTGTAGTAAATTGGTGCTATGTGTTGTGATATTCCTGACATAGCTCTTAGCTAATATATTAAGCATGAAGCTTTATTCCTATTAACCCTATTCAATCCATTTCAATTACTAAAGTCATTTTGTCTGACAGTTGTACTTAAGCTTCACTTTATATTAACTACTTTTTTTCAAAAAGGCAGAGGAGAATGACAAGTGAGCATTGTGCTATTGATCTGTCCAGCCACAGGGTGTCATTCTAGGAGTACAGATTAAACTGTCTAAAAGCAAGACTGTGGCAGCAGATACCAAGCACCATACCATATCCTGCATGTTGAATGAACAGCGAAAGCCCCTGACTCTTAGCCAAGTTTAATACTTAATTGGTATGCTCAGCAAACTGTATCATTAGGCTTTTTCCTAGATCTATCATATAATTTCTAAGTCATCTTTAATACAACAATATAAAGATCCCCCTAAATAAAACTTCTAGAGTTGATTGAACTTTAGGAATTAGTCATTGTTTGCCTTGGGGAGATAGAGAAATATACAATAGGTTCTACTATATTATATTATAAGAAAGTGAGACCCTATTTCAAAATAAGGAATAAAAAAGTAGGGCTGGGGGTGTAACTAGGAGGTAGAATGCCCCTGGGTTCAATCCCCGGTACCACAAAAAACAAGAGAGTTGGTGGATGGCTATAGTTATAAAAACATGTTCTATATAAAAATTTATTTTCATTTATTTCATTAGACTTTTTTCACAAGTTTCTGGTTTAAGTAAAAACCATGCATGGTTGATATACTTAATTTATGCTGAAGCTGCAAACTTTTCAACCTAGAGCTAAGGTGGCTCTGAAACTACAGTTAAGAATCTGCAACTACCATCCTGTGCGCTTGGTGTGAACTCGGCATCAAGTAACTCATCTTGCTTTTCCCTGATTGAGCCCAGCCCATTCACCTGAGAAAGGATAGCTTTAACCATCATGGGGAAGTAGGGTGAAAAGGGCTTGGACATACCCTTGTGATTGTCAAAACAGTGACAGAGCAGGTTTAATAAGAGGCAAGAGATGCTTCAAATCTACTTTTGTTAGTTACTGGTATGTGGGGAGACTTAAGCCTCTATGAGAATCTTGAGTTGGAAACTCCCTCATGCCAGCTTACACGACTTCCCTAGCCAGTCACCATGTGTAGGAACAGACCACTGTTTGGTTCACTCCTTCTGTAAGCACTTTCAAGATAGAAAACTAGACACAAGTATTGCACTGATGTAGCTTAGTCTTTTGTAAGTGAGAGGGACATGAATCAACCAACCACATAAGTCAGACAGAATGTTCCAACGTGGTTACTGCTGAGAAGCAAAATACACCAGGGGGCTATAAGTGCTCATATAATTCCATATTTTATCTAGCCATAGAGAACAGAGAAGGATTTCCTGCAAAAGCCAAGGCAGGGTTAGGGTGTGATCAATGAGTAATAGTTGGCCAATCAAATAGAGAAGAGAGACAGGTCACTCTGAAGACCTGCTGGGAAGACAGTGCTGAGAGGTCTGGGAGCTGAGGACATTCAGATCGTAAGTGTCTAGACAGTAAAGACAAAATCGTGCAACAAGGGGGGTGTTAATAAATTGAATTTAGGATTTTGGCCCTAGACCTTTGGCCTTTATCCTAAGAGCAAGAGAAAGCCAATGGAAGTGTCAAAGCAAAAAATAAGGGTGGTGGAGGAGAAAGAGGTGAACATTCCAAGGTCATATTTACATTTTGAGGAAGATTATTTTGAGTTTAAGATGCAAAAAGAATTTTGGTGGAAAAAAGCAGGTTAGGGGATCTAATTTGAAGCTAGAGGTTAGAAAGTTGGATTAAAGGAGTAAAAGTTAAAAACCAAAAAGGATGGACCTGAGGCATATAGAAATAAATTGCTTTACTGTGTAGTGACTCTGTGGGGATATATCTTTGATTTCATCTTTTTAATTGCTGATGAGACTACAGCCCACAAAAGAAGTTTGCTCAGGCATTCTAAGACCTTCAGGCATTCTCCTAAGGTACACAAATGGGGATTTTCTGACATATGATCCCATAATTCAATTATTCATGCATATGCTTAGGTATGTATCACAATGATCCCTCCAAAATTTATTATACTAGTTTAGACTTTCACACTTGAGACATGTATGGGAGCCCCAGTTTTCTCACATTCATGATAATTTGGAGTACTGTCAATCTTTTTATCTTGGTTTATCAAACTTGGTTAAAAAAACTCATTGCTTTGACATTTTCTGAGTTATCAGTCAGTTGGACATATTTTCACATGTTTATTCGTTATTGTTATGTCTTCTTTTATGAATTTCATATTTGTGTAATTTTTCGAGTGCTACTGTGGTGTTTGATACTTTTTGAAAGATATATAAGAGCTGTAGTCTTTATGTATTTTGCAAATCATCATCAGTTTGTTTAATAAGAATGCATTAAAGACCTCTGCTTACCTTCAAAATATACTCCTTCTTACATATTCTCCTTAATCAAAATCCTCAGTCTTCTTATAATGTCACCAATTCTTGGTCACATAGATCCATTATTGTTGCTCTACAGGGTTTTTTGTTTGTTTATTTGTTTGTTTGGGTTTTTTATTAACAAATAAAATTATAGGACAGCCAATTAAATTTGAACTTCAGAAAAGCAACACACAATTCTTTTAGTGTAAGCATGTTTTATACAATATTCAGGACCTGCTATACTCTGAAATTATATGTTGTTTATCTGAAATTCAAGTTTAATTGACTTTCCTGCATTTTTTGTGGCAACCAACCTTATATCCATTTAAATTTCACTTGCCATTACAAGCTACCTAATTCATCCCATATTTGTTTAAAAGTTCTAAAGAAAAGGAATAGACTATCTCAATTTGGAGAATTTTCTTTTTAGGTTAACTTGTAAGATGCTAACCTTCTAATGAATTTATTGCCTTTGCATGAATTGCCCAGACAGCTCTGAAATTGAGGGGACTTCCATAAATAAAATACAGATTTTCTAATGAGGAATAGAAAAGTCGAAGGTCCATGGTTATTAAGTTATAAATATATATAACTTATAATATATATATATAATTATATATAACTCATATATATATATATATTAAATTCTCATTCTCATTTCAAGTTTTTTTACATCATGTATCTAGGTATTTCAGAAAAATCAAGAATTGATGTGGTAGGCTGATTAATTGCCCACTAAAGATTTCCATCTCCTAACCCTGCAAACTGTGAATGTGTTACTTACATGGCAAAGGGATTTTGCAGATGTGATTAAAGAATGCATCTTGAGATGGGGATAATATCATGTATGATTTAGGTATACACAGTTTACTCATAAAGGTGTTTATAAGAGGGAAAAAGCAGAGTCCAATTCAGAGAAGGTAATGTGGTGAAGGAAAAGTTAGCAAGAGTCAAACCAGCCTTCACGTGATGGTTACTCTGGATTGTCAACTTGACTGGATCATGAAACACCTAAGATAATGTGACTTTGGGTTTGTCAATGAGCTGATTGGTTTATGTAATGGCAGATTGAAGGGGAAGTCCTGCCTTGAATGTAGGCAGTATGGTTCTGATAGGCGCAGGATCTGGAAAAAAGAAGAGAAAGCTGCGTGAAGGCACACATGGTTCTTCCTGAAGAAGGTGCATCTGTCCTCGTCTGAGGTATAGGCCTTCAGCTCTTTGAACTCGACCTTCACCATTACTTCTCTGGAGAGTTTCCTGGCCTTTCCTTCTGGACCGGGAATGAATTCGTGGTCACTGCACTTCTGAGACTCCAGCCCTTAGACTTCTCCACCAGCTGCTGGTTCCTCCAGCTCTCCACGTGCAGTTGGCAACTTGAGACGACACTGTTTTGGACTGTAAGCTGATTTGATAAATCCCTTTTTACCATATTCGTATCCTATGAGTTCTGTTATTCTAGTGAACCCTGACCAATACAGATTTTAGTATGAAGAGTGGTTCTACAGAAACAGACCTGTGAAGATGAATTTCTTTAGTTGATTTTGTGGTTTCTAGAGCTGACTCTCCAATTTGGTTAGACCCAGAGTCAGTAAAAATCCTCCTTCTGTTAATGTAGAGTACTGATAATCCATCGTGTGAACTGTTTAAAGTTTTATAAAAAGGGGATCCTTTCAGTGCTCCTAGTTCGCCCCTTGTGAGACACAAGGGGTTTAATGACTCTATATATAATACTTTTAAACATTTCTGGAAAACTAAGGAATACAATGATGTCGGCTGGTTGCTTCTGGCATCACTGGATGGATTAACACAGGAGAATGATAAGCTCCAGAAGCACATAGCTGACCCAACAGTTAGCCAGTGTTCTCTGAAGGAGAGTCTTATCTCTTATAGTTGTAGGACTGAAATTGCTAAAAACCAAACACAGGCCCTCATCCTGAGACTGACTGACTTACAAAGTAAGGTTTACTCTCAGCCTCGAAAGGTGTCACAGTTAAAGTGAGGGCACTGCTTGGAAAACAATGGGATCCTGCAAAATAGAATGGAGATTTATGGGAGGACCCTAAAGAAGCTGGGGAAGTTGAATCCCCACATTCTGATGGGCTTATCCTGCCAGAAGACATGGCCTCCCCATCCATGATCCATAGACTCAGCTTAGTCCAACTTTCACTGAGGGAACTAATCCAGCATTGCCTATAGGAACAGAATAAGATAATGCTGATACTCCTCAGGACCCACCCTCACCACCCACCTTTGCCTCTAGGCCAATAATTACAAGCAAATCTAAGAGGGCCCCTAGAGGTGAGGTACAGAGAGTGACCCATGAGGAAGAACGCTATACTTGAAAGGAACTTCTTGAGTTTTCTAATTCATACAAGCAGAGATCTGGGGAATATATAAGGGAATGGATTTTAAGAGTGTGGGATAATGATGGAAGTAACATATACTTAGATCAGGCTGAATTTATTGATATGGGCCCATTAAGCAGAGATTCTAGATTTACTGCAGCAGCTCACAATGTTAAAAAGGGTACTAATAGTTTATTTGGTTGGTTGACTGAGGTATGGGCCAAAAGATGGCTTACTGTGAATGAGCTGGAAATGCCTGACCTCCCTTGGTTTTCCATGGATGAGGGAATTCAAAGGCTCAGAAAGCTTGAAATGCTAGAATGGAATGCTACCATGTAAGACCTTCTCCTCCATAGTGGATGCATCCAGAGGATGTGCCCTTCACCCAAACTTTAAGAAACACATTTTTAAGAGGAGCACCCTTATTCATGAAGGACTCTGCCACTGCACTGCTATTCTTTGTATACGAGAACTTACACTGGGAGACTCAATTGATCAATTGGTAGACTTAAATGTATGTGATGGGTATTACTGGATCCCAGAATAGCAAGGTCAAGTGGTGGTTCTCAACCACCAAGAGGCAAGGTGGTCTTACTTATAAAAATGAGCAGCAGAGGAAAAGCAATGAACAGAATGGTCTGACTTGTGCAAATCTATGGCATTGGCTGATTAGTCATGGTGTTCACAGAAGTGAAATAGACAGGAAGCTCACAAAATTCTTATTTGATTTATATAAACAGAAAAATTCCAGGACAAGTGTGCCATAGTCTGACACAAATTGTAACAGCAGGGAATCACGGCCCCTCAACCAATTAATTCCCGGACTTGAGCCAATTTGCAGATCCAGAACCCCTTGACTGAAGATGGAGGCTCGGTCCCCTTGAGAAAGGACCCTGATACAGAACCAAAGAGTCCTACCATTAATCTTTCTCCCATCCTTCCCCAAAGTGACCTACGGCCTTTCACCAGGGTAACTGTACATTGAGGAGAAGGAAATGATCAGACCTTTGGGGGACTACCAGACACTGACTCTGAATAGACATTGACTACAGCCCTTCTCTGGGACATCCCTGAAAGACAGTGGTGAGGGTAAATCTCAGTGAGCAGAACTGCGCGCAGTGCACCAGGTTGTGCATTTTGCTTGGAAGGAAAATTGGCCAATTATACACTGACTCATGGGTTGTAGCCAGTGGTTTGGGTGGATGGTCAGGGACTTTGAAAGAACATGATTGGAAGATTGGTGACAAAGAAATTTGGGGAAGAGGAATGTGGATGGATCTCTCTGAATGGGCAAAGAATGTGAAGATATTTGTGTCCCATGTTACTGCCCATCAAAAGGTAACTTCAGCAGGAAAACTTTAACAATCAAGTGGATAGGATGACCCAGTCTGTGGATAGCAGTCAACCTTTTTTCCCAGCCACCCCTGTCATTGCTCAATGGGCTCATGAACAAAGTGGCCATGGTGGCAGGGATGGAGGGTATGCATGGGCTCAGCAACATGGACTTCCACTCACCAAAGCTGATCTGGGTACAGCCACTGCTGAGTGCCCAATCTACCAGCAGCAGAGACCAACACTGAGCCCCCAATATAGCAGCATTCCTCAAGCTGACCGGCCAGCAACCTGGTGGCAGGTTGATTATATTGGGCCCCTTACATCATGGAAGGGGCAGCACTTTGTCCTTACTGGAACAGACACTTATTCAGTATGGATTGGCTTCTGTGTACGTAAAGCCTCTGCCAAAACTACCATCTGTGAACTTAAAGAATGCCTTATCCACATGGTATTCCACAGAGCATTGCTTTTGACCAAGGAACTCACTTCACAGCCAAAGAAGTGCGGCAATGGGCTCATGCTCATGGGATCCACTGGTCTTATCATGTTCCTTACCATCCTGAAGTAGCTGGTTTGATAGAACCATGGAATGGCCTTTTGAAGACTCACTTACAGTGCCAGTTAGGTGGCAATACCTTGCAGGACTGGGGCAAGGTTCTTCACAGGGCTCTATATTCACTAAATCAGTGTCCACTGTATGGTACTGTTTATAGCCAGAATTCACAGGTCCAGGAATCAAGGGGTGGACAAAGGAATGGTACCACTCACTATTACCCCTAGTGACCCACGAGCCAAATTTTTGCTTCCTGTCCCCGCAACCTTATGCTCTGCTGGCCTCCAGGTCTTAGTTCCAGAAGCGGGAATGCTTCTACCAGGAGGCTCAGCAATGATTCCACTCAACTGGAAGTTAAGACTCCCCCCTGGCCACTTTGGGCTCCTCATGCCTTTGAGTCAACAGGCTGAGAATGGAGTCATGGTGTTGGTGGGGTGACTGATCCAGATTACCAAGGGGAAATTGGACTATTACTCCACAATGGAGGTAAGGAGAAGTATGCCAGAGAAGCAGGAGATCCCTTAGGGCATATCCTGGTATTACCATGTCCTGTTATTAAAATCAAAGGAAAACTACAACAACCTAATCCAGGCTCCTGGCAAATGTCTCAGATCCTCCAGGAATGAAGGTGTGGGTCACCCCTCCAGGTGAATAACCAAGACCTGCTGAAGTGCTGGCTGAAGGTAGAGGTAATACAGAATGGGTAGTAGAAGGAGGTAGTTATAAGTACCAAGTATGACCACAAGACTAGTTACAGAAATGAGGATTGTAATTGCCATAAATATTTCTTTCCTGTTTTGTTAAGAATATGTTTGTGTGGCCGGGCGTGGTGGCGCACGCTTGTAATCTCAGTACTTTGGGAGGTGGAGACCGGAGGATCCAGGTTCGCGGCCAGCCTCAGCTCGCTCTCTCTCTCTCTCTCTCTCTCTGTCTCTCTCTCTCTGTCTCTCTCTCTCTCTCT
>PVJS01044950.1:0-16447 GCA_004027185.1 Glis glis
GGTCTCACGAAGTTGCGGAGGGCCTAAGTAGAGAGAGAGAGAGAGAGAGAGAGACAGGGGGAGAGAAAAAGAGAGAGAGAGAGAGACAGAGAGAGAGAGAGAGAGCTGAGGCTCGCCACGAACCCGGATCCTCCGGTCTCCGCCTCCCAAAGTACTGGGATTACAAGCGTGCACCACCACGCCCGGCTTTATTTTATTTATTTATTTTGTGTGTGTGTGTGTGTGTGTGTGTGTGTGTGTGTGTGGCACTAGGGATTGAACCCAGGGGCATTCTACCTCCAAGCTACATCCCCAGCCCTATTTTATTTTTATTTTGAAACAGGGTCTTGCTAGGTTGATAAGAGTCTCACTACTTGCTGAGGCTGTCCTAGAACCTGCGATCCTCCTGTCTCAGCCTCCCAAGTGCTGGGATTACAAGCATGTGCCACCATGCCTGGCTTGGGTCATGCTCTTTGGGTGTAGGTAATAGGGGCAGCCTAGGCCATCAAAATAGGGGCAGATCCAAAGCCCCAACCATCTCTCCTTTGCTGTACTGTCCCCCACCCTTCTGGACCAGCCCCCCAGAGAACTACCTACTCTCAAGGTAAAGGAATGGGAAATCTCCTCTGTCCCTGATGTTAGCCCCAGCACATACCTTTGGCCCCACCCCTGCCTGGGGTCCTGGAATCAGAGAGGCTCCGCCCCCAGGTGAGAATGTTCCCCTCTGAGTCCCCAGTGAGAATGTCTCCATCCGGGAGGAACACAAAGCAAGGGATAAACTTGGGTTTCTTGTATTTCTGGAGTGGGGGCAGAGAGCAGAGGTCAAAGGGAAGGGCAATGGTCAAAGTCACGTGGCAGTTGGGGACTGGGGGGAATTAGGGTCTACAGTACTCAGTCCTTCCAGCACCAGCCTTCCTTCCCCCACCACCTTCCACTCATTCACACCTCACCCCAAAGACACCCTGTTTCCGGGCGAGGGTCCCATTGCTAGGAACCCCTGCTCCACCACTCCAGTTCCAAAAATGGACGTGAGATTTCCCGCTGGTCACGATGCAGCTACTGTCACGAGGGCTGAAGCCAACGGCCAGGACTGAGTCATTTGTACTCTGAAGGGAATATACTAGAATCAGCCACCCCATGCCCTGAGCACCCTCATCTTCCTAGATTCTTCAGTCCGTGGGCTGACAGACATAGCTGGCCTGTAAAAGGTCCAGAAGCCCCAGGACAACCCTCCTTTCAAGACCTGGGCTGGGGGTGTGGCTCAGTGGTAGAGCACTTGCCTAGCATGCTCAAGGCCCTGGGTTCACTCCCTAACACTGCAAAAAGAAAAAAAAAAGACCCTGGTCCCCTAAAAGCTTGATTCCCCAAGACTCATGATTAATCCTGATACCTAATCCACTGTCTCTCCTAAGGTCAGAACTTCTATAGTCCCCATTTCACAGATGAAGAAACCAAGGCTCAGAGAAGCGAGGAGGTTTGCCCCCGGTGACTCAGCCAGCAAGGAAGGAAATATAAGTCCGAACTTCTCTGCTCTCTACCCCTCCCACTGCACCCCCAACCCCAGAGGTCCTCTGGGCCACCCAGGTCCTCACCTTGATCTCAGCCAGCTTCATCCCCCGGCTGCAGTCCCACACCGACAGCATGTGCTCATTGGAATCATCCACCACACAGAGAAAAGCACCCTGATCCTGGGGATGAGGGGACACATGAGGGGGGCTGAGCAAGCGCTGGAGGTCTGGGGGTTCAGGTCATTAGGCAGGGGTACTATCACAGGGGAGAGCAGAAGTTGACATGTGTCCCTTTCTCAGGGGGACTGGCTGGGTGGAGCTCAGCAAGGCCAGAGCTCCTGAGGAAGCTTCCTGATGAAGTGGAAGGATGGGATTCCTGGGCAAGAAAAGAGGCTTTGGGGTCAGCTCACCGCTGCTGAAAAGGCCAGGGCCCCCACACCGCGCTCAAAGGCCCCCAGTCCAATCTCCTGCAGCTTCAGCAGTGTCTCTGAGTCCCAGACATGGACCACAGGCTGCAGGGGCTGGCAGAGGAGAAGGAGTCAGGGCCGGGTAGGAAAGCTAGGCTGGAATTTCATCCTGCCTGCGTGGTGCCCCACTTTGGCCTTACCTTCCCATCCTTGTCCACTCCAGCTGTCTGTCCTGAGGCTACACGAACACCATCCGGGTGAACAGCAAGGCTAAGTGGGAGATGGGACACTCTAGGGAGGGGGGTCCCTCTCAAGACCGCCAAAGACACCTTCTCCTTACTTGTAAGAGCAGCAAGGCACCCATCTCTCCTGCTCCTCCACACCCAGCCAGACCCTCTTCCTGCCAAGCCCACCCCAAGCCTCAGGCCCCTCACCATCGAACGCAGTCCGTGTGGCCCCGGTAATGTCTCTGGCCACCACCTCCAGGACCCCCTGGGCCTCCCCCAGGCCGATACAGCACCACCACACAGGCAATGAAGTAGACCACCTCGCCAGAGCGCAGCACAAACAGATTAGAGCGGGAGTCGCGACCCCTGTACCCATAGCTGGGGTGGGGACCAAGGTCAAGGAAATGGTCAGATCAAGGGCAGGAGGAGGAAGAGGGGCCAGAGCTTCTGGCAGCTGTCAGAAATTGGTAGGATACTATTTGGAGGGCTCCCTGTTCCCGCAGACCCAGGAGGAAACTGTAAAGAAGGGAAGTGTCCCAAAGTGGGAAGAGGTGGTTCCCATGGGACTGGAGGATACACCCAGTCAAGGCTCAGGGTCTCCGGGGGTGGGCCGCTGGGCAGCTCCTCAAGGCTGCGGATACCAGACGGGATGTACATGGTAATGGGACGGCCACGAAGGAACATCTTCACTGAGATGCCTTCTACAGAGAAAAGGGGGGGGGGCTGTCAATCACCACCCTGCAGCTTCCCTTCCAGAAAAGCCAGAGCAGAGCTCTACCCACCAGGCCTCGCTGCTCACCCAAAATAGCTCCTGGGGCTGCAGCCCAAACCTTTTATTTATTTTTTTGGTATTGGAGATGGAACCCAGGGGCATTCTACCTCTGAGCTACACCCCCAGCCCTATTTTATTCTTTATTTTGAAACAGGGTCTCACTAAGTTGCAGAGGGCCTCACTAAGTAGCTGAGGCTGGCTGTGAACCTGTAATCCTCCTGTCTCAGCCTCCCAAGTACTGGGATTACAAGCATGCACCACCACACCCGGCTCCCAAACCTTAACTCTATCACCTAAGTGCTTCTTTCTGTCCCTCTGTACATACCCAAATTGTAATTGCTCCTCCGAGATCCAGGACCCCCAGGGCTGGAGAGGGGGTCTTTGCCCCCACGGCTGTGGGGAAGAGAGAAAAGCATAGGGACTGAGATCAGGTCCAAAGACCTGACGCAAGGAGGTTCCTCCAGAGACCATCACCCCTACATGGAGTTCACCTCATGCCAGGACCCTACAGTTGACAGGGACTTTTAGTTCCACTAAGAGAGGAAAAGAGCCAGGCGTGGTGGTGCATACTTGTAATCCCAGTACTTGGGAGGCTGAGATGGGAGGATCTGGGTTCACAGCCAGCCTCAGCTACTTAGTGAGGCCCTCCGCAACTTAGTAAAACCCTGTTTCAAAATAAGGAATAAGCCAGGTGTAGTGGCGCACGCTTGTAATCCCAGTACTTGGGAGGCTGAGACCGGAGAATCCGGTTCCCCGCCAGCCCTTAGTGAGGCCCTCAGCAACTTAGTGAGAACATGTTTCAAAATAAAGAATAAAAAATAGGACTGGGGGTGTAGCTCAGAGGTAGAATGCCCCTGGGTTCAAGTCTCAGTTCTGAAAAACAAAAAATAAGGAATAAAAAAATAGGGCTGGGGGTGGAGCTCAGAGGTAGAATGCCCCTGGGTTCAATCCCCAGTACCAAAAAAAAAAAAAAAAAGAGAGAGAGAGAGAGAAAGAGGAAAAGACCACCAAGCTTGTAAGAGGGAGCAAGTGCTAGCAAGCCTCTGGCTATCAACCTTTTCATTTCCCAATGTGTAAACGGGGTCAAAGTGAATCTAGAATGTACACCAGCACCGCCTTTCAGGGAGGTTAGCAAGAAAGGCCTTATCGCTCAAGAGGAGACTGGTGGGTGAATTCCAGAGACGGCTGTCATTGATAATATCTCTTCAGAGAATAAAGTGGAGGCCAAGGCAGGATAGGGCTAGAATGGACATTAACTACACACTCTGCGACAGCTATGTCCAGCCACTAGGATGTCCCCCTGGCTCCCTAGAAGGAAGTAGATTGCTACTTATTACATTGTGAGGGTAGGAAAGACTGCAGTTCTGAGGACACTCAGCCATGGAAATCATGGGAGATTTCAGAAAAACCTCTTGGACTCTTGGAGGGTGCACTGTGAATACAGTGAAAAGGGAAGGGGAGCCAGGCGCAGTCGTGCACGCTTGTAATCCCAGCATTTGGGAGGCTGAGACAGGATTGCAGGTTCGAGGACAGCCTCAGTAAGTAGTGAGACTCTCATCAACCTAGTGAGATCCTGTTTCAAAATAGAAAATAAAATTGGAGCTGGGCGTGGTGGCGCACGCTTGTAATCCCAGTACTTGGGAGACTGAGACCGGAGGATCTGGGTTCGCGGCCAGCCTCAGCTACTTAGTGAGGCCCTCCACAACTTCGTGAGACCCGGTTTCAAAATAAAGTATAAAAAATAGGGCCGGGGGTGTAGCTCGGAGGTAGAACGCCCCTGGGCTCAATCCCCAGTACCGCAAAAAAAAAAAGAAAAGAAAATTGGGCTGGGGGTGTAGCTCAGAGGTAGAATGTCCCTGGGTTCAATCCCCAGTATCTCACAAAAAAAAAAAAAAGGGATGGGGAACTGGAATCAGGAAGAGTTGGGTTCAAATCTTAACTCTAGCTGTGTGACTTCAGGCAAAGGATCTACCCTCTCTGTCTCTTTTTTTTTTTTTTCTTTTGGTACTGGAGATTAAACCCAGGGGTATTCTACCTCTGAGCTACACCCCTAGCCCTTTGTTTTTTTAAACAGGGTCAGCCAGGCATGGTGGCACACTCATGTAATTCTAATACTTGGGAGGCTGAGAGAGGAGAGTAACAAATTCAAGGCCAATCTCAGCAGTTTATCAAGACCCTCAGCAACTTAGCAAGACCCTGTTTCAAAATAAAAAATAAAATGGGGCTGGGTGTGTAGCTCAGAGGCAGAATGCCCCTGGGTTCAATCCCCAGTACCAAGGAAAAAAAACAAAACAATAAAAACAGGGTCTCACTAAGTTGCTGAGGCTGGCCTTGAACCTACAATCCTCCTGTCTCAGCCTCCCAAGTACTGGGATTACAGGCATGTGCCCTCACACCCAGCCCAACCTACCCGCTCTGAGCTTGTTTCCTCACCTGTGCAGTGGACAGCATGACCATCTACCCACAAAGATGTTGTGGGGACTGAATGAGTTGGGAGAGGTAGAAGGTTTAGCCCAGTGCCCAGGACACAGCAGGGGCCCCCAGGAGTGTCCCCCACCCCACCCAGGGAAGTGAGGTGAGGAATGTGGAAAGTCAAGGGCCTGAGACTGGAGCGGGGTGGTGGGTGGACGAGCGCCTCGCCCACCTCTCTGTGCTCCCTGACCGCAACAGCAGGTTAGCCGAGGACGCTGCCTTCCTGGAGAGTTTCTGCCGGGGCCGCTCGGAAGGGGATGAGGAGGAGGAAGAATTTCTCCGTGGCCTGATGGGGACAGAGTGAACAGGTCATGCCCTCTAGCCCTGCTCCCCAATCCTCCCACCCCTCCCAGGCTCCACCAAGGACACCTACGTGTCAGTGTGCTGGGGAAGCTGCAGAGGCCTGAGGATCCCCGGGGGGCCAGGAGAGCCAGCCCCGCTGCTGCTGCTGCCCCCTCCTTCAGACTGGGTCCCACTAGGCTCTTCGCTGCCCCCCTGAGGGGCTGGGGGCCCATTGCTCAGGCCAGGGAGTCCAGGGGATGGCTCCATCTCCATCTCTGTCTCTGTCTGGGTGCCTCGGCTAACCAAGGAGAGGCTGCATGTGGGTGGCAGTCCTGGGGGGGCTGAAGGGCTGCTGGGAAGACAGCAAATCAACCTGGTGCCCCAGAGGCCCCAGGAAGGAAGAAGAAGGTGGTGTGTCCATATGCATACCTGTCCCTTGTAGGAGTTGGTGAGCCAGGGCCCTGCAGAGAGGTGGAGGGTCCCTGCAGCCGCAGCAGGCGGAGGGCTTCTGCCAGCGCTGCCTTTACCAGCTCCATCTCCTCCTCCTGCACCCGAAGCCTCCGGCTCAGGGCCTGCAGGGCCTCCTGAGCAGGGCCCTCTCCTGGGAAAGGGGCAAGAAGCACTCAGAATGTGCTGCCACCTGGATAGAGGGTTAGGTGGGCTCTGTCTCTCCACAACTTGACATTTGTCCACTAGGACTGCCCCTTTCAAGCAGTTGCAGGCTTTGAGGCTCATGCAGAGAGGAGGAGACGGTGGTAGAGGACCAAGGGCCTCCTTCTGGCAGGGCAGGCAGGGAGGCTGGCAAAGCGCCCTTCCTGCTGCCGTCTCAGCCTCTGCAAAGACAGGGAGTACCATGGAGTACCAGGGAGAGAATATGGAGTACTGCCGAGGAACGTGGGAGCCACAGGGACAGGCACGCGGTACTGGCGACGGGACCACAGTTCTCGCACCCCTACAGCAAGCTCAGGTTTCCACCAAAAGCAGAGTAACCGCAGCGGGACATCAGGAGAGAGGAGGGGGCAGGACAGTAGAGGACCCATGGTACAAGGAAAGAGTGGTAAGCAGAGTCATAGTGAACGTCCCAGGTTACCAACGGGGCTCAGAAGTAAAAACACCCGGAATGCCAGGGGAAGGCAGAGTAACATAGGGGGCAACGAAACTTCGAGGTGCCCAGAGTAACACGGAAGGTAGAATGACGTTAGGAAGTCCGAAATGCCAGCAGGAGGACCCAAGGAACTGGGGTGGGCGACCTGAGGAACTGTGCGGGATGCTCAGAGCCCCGGGCGAGGAGCACGCGGGCGCGCCAGCAGACAGCCGTCCTGCACCGGCAGCGCCCGACGGGCCGGCGCTCCGGGAAGGGCACGCCGCCCGCCCCGCCGCGTACTCACCGGGCCCCGCGGCCCCGTCCATCCGGCCCCCGGGCGGCTCCGAGCGGCGGCGGCGGCGGCGTCTAAGCCGCGGGGACCATGGCCCGGGAGAGGGGAAGGGGAAGCACCCCGGGGCGCGCGAAGGGGCGCCGTGCCACCCCTCGGGGGCGCTGTCGGGCGCGGGGGAAGGGCCTGGAGGGGGCGCTGTGGGGCCGAGGCCGCAGTCTCCAGGGCCCACCGGGCCTCGAACTCTCCCGGGGCCGCTCTCGGCTCCCGGGGGTGGGGCGGCGGGGCCGTCCCGGGCCCCAGCGCCGCAGCACAAACAGGCGCCGGACGCGGAGCCGCCAGGAAGCGCGGGGCGGGGGCGGGCCGGGGGGGCCGGGCCGCCTGGTAACCCCTCCCTGTCCGGGCCTCGCTCAGGACGGGGCGGGGCCGGCGGCTGACCCCTCACCCGCTGCCGCCTCCCGGCCTTTCCCGGATCCCCGCCCCCGGGCTCCCTGGGGATGGGGAGGGAGCGCCCGCCCGAGGTCTCGGCTCTCAGCCCCCGGCCCCGCTGGGCTGCGCCGCCCAAACCCCCACTTCCGCGAGGGTAGGGGCGGGGTCACGAAGTGGGCCCTCGGCCCGGGGGCGGGGCACTTCCTAAGGGGCAAGGCCGAGGCATCCCGAATTGGGGCTGGCGGAGGGTTATTAAGGCTGGGGTGGGAGGATGCCCAGGGTATTGGGGTCAGGATGGCATTAACCCAGCTCAAGCCAGGCTAGGCTGACTCAGCATCCTGCCCCAGCCAACCTCCCATCCCCGACGGCTTCGTACTCCCTCGGGCAGAGATGGGAGATGGCGCCGGTGTTGCCCCTGGTGCTGCCCCTCCAGCCCCGCATCCGTCTGGCTCAGGGGCTCTGGCTCCTCTCCTGGCTGCTGGCACTGGCCGGTGGCCTCACCCTCCTCTGTAGCGGGCACCTCCTGGTCCAGCTTCGGCACCTTGGCACCTTCCTAGCTCCCTCCTGCCCGTTCCCTGCCCTGCCCCAGACTGCCCTGGCAGCGGGTACAGTGGCTCTGGGCACAGGACTGGGGGGTGCTGGAGCCAGCCGGGCAAGTCTGGATGCAGCTCGATACCCTCCCTGGCGCGGGGTCCTGGGCCCGCTGCTCGTTGCCGGCACAGCTGGCGGCGGGGGTCTCCTGGTTCTTGCCCTGGGATTGGCCCTGGTTTTGCCTGTAAGCCTGGACCAGGGTCTAGAGGAGGGTCTGGGGACTGCCATGGCTCACTACAAGGATACAGAGGTGCCTGGGCACTGTCATGCCAAACGGCTGATGGACGAGCTACAGCTGAGGTACCACTGCTGCGGGCGCCATGGCTACAAGGATTGGTTTGGGATCCAGTGGGTCAGCAGCCGTTACCTGGACCCCAGTGACCAGGATGTGGCTGAGTGAGTAATTTGCTGCTCTCCTCCTCCTCCTCCTCTACTTCCTTCTCCCCAGACTCCCTCCTGCTGCCTTGAAACCCCACCTCTCCTCACCCAGTCAATAGAGCACAACGGTAGGAGAATGGGTTACAGTTCTGCCGTTTATCAGCTGTGCACCCAGGGCATGATGCCAAACCACTCTGGACCCATCTCCTCATCTGTAAAATGATGATAACTGTACCCATCTTGTAGTTATTGTGACCATAAATGATTTGTGCACACCTGATGCATAGTAAAACAGTCTGTAAATGTGTTACTATCACTTTTCCCTTCTCAACTCTTGTGGCCCTCAGCCTTTCCTGCAGGCCCATCTGCAGACATCCTAACCCCCCTGCCCCTCCTCTTGCAGCCGGATCCAGAGCAACGTGGAAGGCCTATACCTAATCGATGGGGTCCCCTTCTCCTGCTGCAACCCCCACTCACCCCGGCCCTGCCTGCAAAGCCGGCTCTCAGACCCCTATGCCCACCCCCTCTTTGATCCCCGGCAGCCCAACCTAAACCTCTGGGCCCAAGGGTGCCACCAAGTGCTGCTGGGGCACCTGCAGGGCTTGACAAGCACACTGGGCAGCATGCTGGCCGCCACCTTCCTGCTGCAGGTGAGTCAGCAAAGTGTCCAGGGTCTCCTTCCATCTGGGACTCGGCCCTGCCTCTAGCCCTGGGGCCCCAGGAACCGCTGGCCCACTCCACTCCTTCCCCTTGCTTCGCCCACAGGCTTTGGTGCTCCTCGGCCTGAGATACCTGCAGACAGCGCTGGAGGGGCTTGGAGGGGTCATCGATGGGGAAGGAGAGACCCAGGGCTATCTCTTCCCTGGTGGGCTGAAAGACATGCTGAAAACAGCATGGCTACAGGGAGGGACTGCCCACAAGCCAGCACCTGAGGAGGCGTCCCCAGAAGAGGCACCTCCCAAGGAGGATCTGCCTGAGGTCTAGCGGCCTAGCATTGGGGTGGGGTAGGGGGTAGGGGGAGAGGGAGGGATGGACAGGTGTGGAAAACTCACTATTCCTTACCAATTCCTTACCAAGGCTCCAGGCAGGGGACGGGGTCTCTGGGGTTAGAGGGGTTAAGGATGGAAAGCTAGACTGGGGTGAGGGAAAAAAACAGGTGTCCCAGGCCCCAGCCCTTGTGGCCAGAACCACCAGGGATCAGAAAAGAACAGGGTGACGGGAAAGTGACACACGGGAGGGACTGGAGACTGCTGTGGTGTACAGACTCAATAAAGCTTTTGGACAGAAGCCACTGCTGTCTCTCATCAAGGGGACTGGGGCCCTGAAAGAACTGATTTCTGTCTGTCAGAGAAGCCAGAACTCCAAAGTTTTGTCCCTGGCTCGGCCTGTGCAGGAACGGGTGCCTATATCTCTCTGGATCAGAACACAAGGATGAGATGTGCCCAGTGAAGGAAAACAAAAGGCCCCTCCAGGTTGAGATTCTTTATTCTGGAGGTAGGAAGGGGGTCTGCATGCTCAGGTGGGGAGGGTCCAGCCCAGCTCCTCCAGCCCCCCCAGTGCATGCCCAGCCCCAATAAGTTACCCAGTTCCTTAGCCACCCTCCCTCTTGAGTCCGTCTGTCCTTCTGCTCCACCCCAGACAGGGCAGACGTGGCTCAATACAAGGGCCGCTTGTCCCCAGCCTGTGGGCAGTGCCACATGGCAAGATGGGGGAGGGGAGAGGCAGCTGGGCCACACCCTGGGGCCAGAGGGGCTGCCTCTGGCTCCAAGGGGTCAGGACTTGGAAAACCACATCCTGGGCAGGCCTGGCGCCCATTCCCACAAGGTCTGTGCCTGAAATAAGGTGGAAGTCGGGGTGGGGCCGCCATCACACCTCAATGGCCGGGTCTGAGCCCCGGCCCTGCCGCTGTAGCTGCTCCTCCTGCTTCATCTTGGGCTTCTCTGTCCGTGTGTGCCACACCAGTACCTGGATGGGAGGGTTTCCATGAGAGGCGAGTCCAGCCTCAGCTAGGCTCCTGGGACTCTCACTGTAGAATGGATTCCCCGACTTCCTCTACATTCACAGTATTAGCTGCAAAGTGTGAAGGACCAGTGTGTGTGGGGGTGACTTTAGTGCTTCTAAAATGGGGCTTTGTCCCTTTACACTCTCTGTGCCACATGGGTTCCCAGAACTCTGAGTGTGCAGTGGCAGAACACCACACTCCCTCCCTGGCTCCCAGCTGCCCCTTCAGTAGAGTAAGTGAGGTCGATTAGAGATCTGTAGGGTCCCTCCTGGTTCAAACACCCATTCCCAAGGGCTCGCCCCGCTTCTCCCATCACCAGTCCATTCCAGAGCCAGGTGTCTGTGCCCGTCTCCATCCCCTTACCCGAGTGCAGTTGGCAGCCCGTGGCTCCAGGTCCTTGGGATCTATGAGATGGCTCAGGAGACTGCTCTCCAGGTGGCCCCGGGGAGCAGTACCATCAAACTGGGCATTGGGCTTAGCCAACAGCAAGGGCAGGGCGACAGCAAATCCCGCCATATCCACGGGGAAGGGTCTGTTGGGTTCCCATGCCGTGTGGAAGCCCACGACCCGGCCGTCCTGTACCCGAGGGCCCTCGAATCGCAGGCCGCCCACCAGCCCCACGGGCCACACTGAGACACCACGGGTCCATCGCATCTAATAGAGGTCAGGAGAGAAGAAACAAAGAGGGTTGGCCCAGGGAAAAGGAGTGGCAGAAAGAACCACATGGCTCACTCTGCCCCACCGCTCCCCCACCCCTCACCCAGGGCCTTCAGCAAGGCCGATGACCCAAGGAAGGGATGAAGCTGGTGCCACCCGGCCGCCTTCCCCATCCCATCCTGGTGCTCACCTCCTCGAAGAGCTCCCGGCTGTAGGTGTTGTCATCATCAGCAAAGTACACGACGCCCTGGGTCCCTGGCAGTGGTGGGTCCTTCTCCCCCCCCACAGCGCCCCCTCTGCCCCGGAGCCAGTCCAAGGCCTTGTTCCGCTGCTCTACACCACGGGGCCGAACCCAGCCTGGCTCTCCTTCCCGAAGCCGCTGGGCCTTGGGGGTGAGGACCGCCAGGTGGGTGAAGAGGAGGCCAGAGGCAGCCAGCAGCCCCGAGACTAGCGGGGTGGGGCCCTCCGCGTCCTCCACCAGCAACCAGTGCAGCCGGGGCACCAGGCTCAGGGTCTGGGACAGTCGCACCAGCTCTGCCTTCTGCACCAGCCTGCAGGGGGAGAGATACAGGAAGGAAAGAGGCAGGCACCAGGGGCCCACTCTACCAGGACAGTGACAGACAGCTCCTCCTGGCTCTTTCTGCTAGTATCTCCCCTGGATTGTCCCCACCAGTGCCCAAGCTCTCCCTTTCCTGTCTGTCAACTTCATGCTGACACTCACCTGCCCCACCCTTCCAGTTCTGCCCCACCCTTCCAGTTCATGTCCTCACCCACCTCAACCCCCAGGGCCCGGGCTAGGGGGACAGGGAGACTATAAATGAAGGACACAGGGTTTAGCATCTGAGCATCTGGATTTGAATCCTAGCACTACAACTTATCAAATGGGACATCTTGGGAAATGGCTCAATGTGGGCCTCAAGTTTATTCAGCTGTAAAATGGGACTAACAATACCTTATAACAATGTTGTTCTAAAATGTAAGCAAAATAATGACTTAGGGGGTACTGGGGGTTGAACTCAGGGGCATTCTACCTCCGAGCTACACCCCCAGCTCTATTTTTTATTCTTTTTGTTTTTTTGATACTGGGGATTGAACCCAGGGGCTTTCTACCTCCAAGCTACACCCCCGGCCCTATTTTTTATACTTTATTTTAAAACAGGGTCTCACAAAGTTGTGGAGGCCTCACTAAGTAGCTGAGGCTGGCAGCAAACCCAGATCCTCCGGTCTCCACCTCCCAAGTACTGGGATTACAAGTGTGCGCCACCACGCCCAGCGTTATTTTTTATTCTTTATTTTGAAACAGGGTCTAAGTTGCGGAGGGCCTCACTAAGTAGCTGAGGCTGGTCGTGAACCCAGATCCTCTGGTCTCAGCCTCCCAGGTACTAAGATTACAAGCGTGCGCCACCACGCCCAGCTGATATTTTATTTTATTTATTTATTTTTTTTGCAGTACTGGGGATTGAACCCAGGGGCATTCTACCTCCAAGCTACACCCCCAGCCCGATTTTTTATTCTTTATTTTGAAACAGGGCCTCACTAAGTAGCTGAGGCTGGCCGCAAACCCGGATCCTCTGGTTTCAGCCTCCCAAGTACTAGGATTACAAGCGTGCGCCACCACGCCCAGCTTATTTTTTATTTTGAAACAAGGTCTCGCTAGGTTGCTAAGGATCACAGTAAGTTGCTGAGGCTGGCCTAGAGCGTGAGATCCTCCTGTCTCAGTGTCCCAAGCACTGGGATTACAGGCATGAACCACCACACCCAGCTAGATAATAAAACACCAGTAGAACAGGTTTTCTTCCTGTGCTGGGTTTCCAGGGAGAGAAATTTTAGAGGAGGCCCTTGGTTCCTTGCTCTTCAGGAAAGGAGGAAAGATTGATTTTATTTAATTTTTTTTTTTTTGCGGTACCGGGGATTGAACCCAGATGTGTTCTACCTCCGAGCTACACCCCCGGCCCTATTTTTTATCCTTTATTTTGAAACCGGGTCTCACGGAGTTGTAGAGGGCCTCACTAAGTAGCTGAGGCTGGCCGCGAACCCGGATCCTCCGGTCTCCGCCTCCCAAGTACTGGGATTACAACCGTGTGTGCCACTATGCCCGGTGTTTGAAAGATTGATTTTAGAGAAGGCATGTGTGGCTCAGCCTCTCTGGCCTTCTTTATCATTTAAATCAGACTACATGCCCCAGAGATGGTGGTAAGTATGTGACCTAGAAGGGGTCTAGGATTTCCTGTGCCTGGAGGGATTAGCCATTTGAATCCAGGGAGGCATGTTAACCAGCTACAGATCCAAAACCACATTCCCAAAAAGGTTTTATCAGAATAAAGCTACATTTTGACCTAAAACAAAAACAAAACGGCTGGTCTTGATGGCACAAGCTTATAATCTCAGTACTTGTGAGGCTGAGACAGGAGGACCACAGGTTCCCGGACAGCCTCAGCTACTTAGCGAGGCCCTCTGCAACTTAGTGAGACCCTGTTTCAACATAGGAATAAAAAATAGGGCTGGGGGTGTAGCTCAGAGGTAGAATGCCCCTGGGTTCAATCCCCAGTACCGCAAAAAACAAAAAACAAACAAAAAAACAGTGTAAAGCACCTAGCACAGTGCATGGTAAAGAGTAACACACTGTTAACAGTGTGTGAAACCATTTCCAGACACTGGTATGACTATTAGGCCCCTTTCTCCTTTTTTTCTGGTACTGGGGATTGAACCCAGAGGCATTCTACCTCCAAGCTACACCCGCTGCCCGATTTTATTTATTGGGAAAAAGGGTCTCACTAGGTTGCTGAAAGCCTCACTAAATTGTCGAGGCTCGCCGGGCATGGTGGCGCATGCTTATAATCCCAGTACTTGGGAGGTGGAGACCGGAGGATCCGGGCTCGAGGCCAGCATCAGCTATTTAGTGAGGCCTCCTCAACTTCGTGACACCCGGTTTCAAAATAAAGGATAAAAAATAGGGCCGGGGGTGTAGCTCGGAGGTAGAATGCCCCTGGGTTCAATCCCCAGTACCACAAAAAAAAAAAAATTGTCGAGGCTGACTGACTTTGAACCTGCTATTCTCCTGTCTCAGCCTCCCGAGTACTGGGATTACAGGTGTGCACCACTAAACCCAGCTTACTTTTGTTTTCTTGCCAGGTGGGGATCGAACCCAGGGCCTTGGGAATGCTAAGCAGGCTCTCTGCCACTGCGCTACATCCCCAGCCCTCTACTTTAGGGTTTTATAAATTTTCTCACCATAGGATCACTAAGGAAAGTTAATCCATTGGAAAGTTCAAGATTTCCTTGAAGCTTGTCATTCTACCTTTAAATTGAACAGGAATTTTTTTTCCTTTCTTTGGTGGTACTGGGGATTGAACCCAGGGGCTTTCTAGCTTACTAGGTTGCTTGAGTCTTCCTACTTGCTGAGGCTGTCCTGGAACTTACAATCTTCCTGTCTCAGCCTCCCAAGTACTGGGATTATAAGCATCATTAGGAATTTTGTCATCTACATCCTAATATGACTTCATCAATTTTAATAGAAAAACAACAATTTTTCCACGAATCTAAGAGCAGTTCTTTGGCATGCTCTAGTTTAAGGAACATCCCCTAGCCCAGAGCCTCCCCAAATTCATCAACCCCCAACTTCTTGGTGGATGCAGCCCTCTTAGGCAAACCCGAGCCCATACCTGGCATAGGTGGGGGTAATGACATAGATAGTAGGCAGGGCCTCGGGTTCAGGGGGCTGGGCAGGGGCAGGGGGCGGGCGTCGGAGATCTGCTTGTAGCTGGGAAATCCTCAAATCCTTCTGCCGAAGCTGCTCAGCTGCTGCCCGCAGGGGAGGGAGGCAGTCACATGGCTGGCCTGGTCCCAGGAAGCACCAATAAGGAAAGGGAGTGGGAGCAGAGAACCACAGACTGTTCAGCATCCCAAAGGGCTGAAAACCTTCTTCTTTAACTCCTGGCCAATGCAGGACTCCCCATGCAACTATTTTTGCATGTGTATGGCTGGAAATCAAGCCTAGGGCCTTGTACACGCTGGGCAAGCACTCTATCACTGAGCTACATCCCCAACTCCTAACTTTTTGTTTGTGTTTGCTGTTTTGGTTCTGGGGATTGAATTGAGGGGCATTCTACTGCCAAGCTATACCCCAGCCTTTTTTTTTTTTTTTTTTTTTGCGGTACCGGGGATTGAACCCAGGGGCATTCTACCTCCGAGCTACACCCCCAGCCCTATTTTTTATACTTTATTTTGAAACCAGGTCTCACGAAGTTGCGGAGGGCCTCACTAAGTAGCTGAGGCTGGCCGTGAACCCGGATCCTATGGTCTCCGCCTCCCAAGTACTGAGATTACAAGCATGCGCCACCACGCCCGGCTCTTTTTATTTGTTTTGAATCTGTCTTGCTAGGCTGCTGAAGGTCTCAAGTTTCTGAGACTGGCCTCAAACCTGCAATCCTCCTGTCTCAGCCTCCGACCTACTAGGATCACAGGTGTGCACCACATTTGGCTTATTTTTTATTTTGAAACAGGGTCTCGCTAAGTTGTTGAGGCTGGCTTCAAATCTATGATCCTTCTGTCTCAACCTCCCAGTGTCAAGCTTCCCTGACTTCTCTTTTAGCTGTTTCTACACTTCAGGTTGTGGGGAACTCACTGACTCAAATAGTAGCCTCTCTACATCTTTAATAAATTCCATTTGTTTATTTATTTCAGTGCTGTTTTTTTTCCTCCAGTGCTGGGGATTGAACCCAGGGCCTCACACATGCTAGGCAAGTATCCTACCACTGAGCTATATCCCCAGTCCTGCTACAGTTTTTATTTGGATATTGAGCAGATTATCTGCCTATATCCTTTCTACCTGCTGGTCTTAATTTTACATCCTGAGCTCATACAAAACAAGTAAATAGATATCCTTATATAGGACAGTCTTTCTTTTCTTTTTTTTTTTTTTTTGTGGTACTGAGGATTGAACCCAGGGGCATTCTACCTCCAAGCTACACCCCAACCCTATTTTATTTATTTACTTATTTATTTGTGGTACTGGGGACTGAACCTAGGAGCACTCTACTTCTGAACTACACCCCAGCCCTATTTTTATTTTTCATTTTGAAACAGGGTCTCACTAGGTTGATGAGAGTCTCATTCTTTTTTTTTTTTTTTTTTGCGGTACTAGGGATTGAAACCAGGGGCATTCTACCTCCGAGCTACACCCCCAGCCGTATTTTTTATTCTTTATTTTGAAACAGGGTCTCACTAAGTTGCAGAGGGCCTCACTAAGTAGCTGAGGCTGGCCTCGAACCTGCGATCCTCCTGTCTCAGCCTCCCAAGTACTGGGATTACAAGCGTGCACCACCACGCCCGGCTGAGAGTCTCATTTCTTTTTTTTTTTTTTTTTTTTTT
>PVJS01044951.1:0-16448 GCA_004027185.1 Glis glis
ACTCGTTGCCGCCAGGGGGCGCTGCGGGCGGCGGGCGGGGACTCGTTGCCGCCAGGGGGCGCTGCGGGCGGCCGGCGGGCGGGGACTCGGCGCCGCGGGAGGCGGGGTAGCGGCGTCGCGGGCGCGGGGCGCGGGGCCTGCGGCGATGTCGGCGGGGCCGGGGGGCGCGCGGAGGCCGCGGGAGCCGCCCGAGCAGGAGCTGCAGCGGCGCCGGGAGCAGAAGCGGCGGCGGCACGACGCGCAGCAGCGGCGGCAGCTGCAGCACCTGGAGTCCTTGTGAGTCGCGCCCGCGCGGCGACATCGCGGCGGCCCGCGCGCGGGAAAGCCAGGCCGGGGGCGCCGGGGGCGCGGGGAGGCCGGGGCAGGAAGGCGAGGCCGGGGGCGCGGGGAGGCCGGGGGCGCGGGGAGGCGAGGCCGGGGCAGGAAGGCGAGGCCGGGGGCGCGGGGAGGCGAGGCCGGGGGCGCGGGGAGAAGAGGCCGGGGGCGCGGGAGGCCGGGGCGCGGGGAAAGCGAGGCCGGGGTCGCGGGAGGGCGAGGTGTAGACGTAGAGCCAGCGTGCCTCTGCCTTTCCACGGGGACGAGAGACAGGTTAATAGGAGAAACCCCTTGTAAAGTTGGACCCATGCATGGGATTGCCACAAAAATAGAAGAGTCCACACCGGGAATAGGGCCCTGTGCTTCTGGGAGGTGGAGGAAACATTACGATCAGGTGAAGGGAGGAACTGTACGGAAGTAAAGGTCACCTTGGTATACTGCTAAATCCATGGGCGTTTCTGTTTTTGTTTTTGTGCTGCGGATGGAATCCAGGAGTGTTCTACCTCCCAGCATCTCGCTAGGTTGCTGAGAGTCTCACTACTTGCTGAGGCTGCCCTGGAACCTGCCATTCTCCTGTCTCAGACTCCCAAGTACTGGGATTACAGGCACGTGCCACCACACCCGGCTCCCTTGGGTCTAGCTCAGAGGTACAATGCCCCTGGGTTGAATCCCCAGTACCGCAAAAAAAAAATCCTAATTGGTTTCATTTATTTATTTTGTGTGTGTGTGTGACTCCGCGATTGAACCTTTGACCTCAAGCATGCTAGGCAAGTGCTTACCACTGAGCTACATCCTTAGCCCCTTTTACTCTGAATCAAGGTCTCACTAAATTGCCCAAGCTGGCCTTGAACTCAATATCCTCCTGCCTCAGCCTCCTGAATAGGTGGGATTACAGGCATCTGCCATCAAGCCCAGCTTATTTGGCTTGGCTTTTTAATTTTTAAATTTTTGGTGGTGTTGGGGAGTGAACCCAGGGGGGGTTCTACCTGCAAGCTATACCCCAGCCCTTTTTATTTTTGTTTTTGAAACAGGGTCTCAAGAGCTGGGTGTGGTGGCATACACCTATAACCCTAGTACTTGGGAGTTTGAGACAGGAGAATTAAAGGTTCGAGGATAGCCTCAGCAAGTAGTGAGACTTACCAACCTAGAAGACCCTGTTTCAAAATAAAAATAAAATAAGCTGTTGCTCGGAGGTAGAATGCCCCTGGGTTCAATCCCCAGTACCACAAATAATAAAAAAAGAAAAGAAAAAGAAGCCAGGAGTGGTGGCACATGCTTGTAGTCCCAGTACCTGGGAGGCTGAGACAGAAGGATTATTGCAGGTTCATGGCTAGTCTTAGCAATTTAGTGAGGCCCTCTGCAACTAGTGAGGCCCCCTGCAACTTAGTGAGATCCTTTATGTTTCAAAATAAAGAATAAAATAGGGCTGGGGGTGTAGCTCGGAGGTACAACACCCCTGGGTTCCATCCCCAGTACCACACACAAAAAGAAAAGAAAAGAAAGAAACAGGGTCTTACTAGGTTGCTGAGAGTCTTGCCAAATTCCTGAGGCTGGTCTCCAACCTTTGATCCGCCTGTTTCAGCGTCCCAAGTACTGGGATTACAGGTGTGCACACCTGGCTTGACCTTATTTTTTATACCAAAACTGGTTAGCACTTCATTGTATAAAATAATGTTCTGATGAGTCACTGGAGGAAGTTGGTTTAAAGGGCTGAAGAAGGCCTAAGGAAGAGAAAGGTAGGTTTGATCATCTCGAAGTTACTTTCTTTGCAAAGCAGGAAAGGGAGACAACAGTAGAAATAAGCTGATTGGTCAGCAGCAGGTTGCTTCAGGTTACCTTTTTTGTGTAAAAATGAAAGCACAGGAACCTCACTATGCCCATAGAAACTAGTCTTCATGAGAAATTTGGCTATCCTTCTCTCCTGATTTCTTGGAAGCTCAGATAACTTAGTTTCCTTTTGGTGATGTGGAACTTTAGCATAGGTGACTCTGTTTTAACTTTTAATGTGACCTGTTGGGGCCCAGTGCTGGGGCCTACTCCAAAACAGTGACTTCCTGTAAATTTTATTTTAACAGTGCTACCCCTGTATTTTGTAGCTCACAGATATCAGAGAGCTTATAACCTACTTTTGCTGAAGAGAACACTGGAGCGTTACTTATAAAGTAACATCAAGCTATAAACTAGCAAAACCAAAGGTGGAACTTATATGTTTGACTCCCAGACCAAGGGAATTTTCCAGTGTCATAAATTTAAAACTGGCTGGGCTATTGACATATTCTTTTGGCTAGCTGAGGAGTTTACTTTAAAATGAAATTTTAATCATTTCATACTATTATAGTTTGGGTTTATTTACTTCTTTTTTTGGTACTGGGGATTGATCCCGGGGCATTCTATCTCTGAGCTACACCCCCAACCTTTTTTTTTTTTTTTTTGTGGTACTGGGGATGGAACCCAGGGGCATTCTACCTCCGAGCTATACCACCAGCCCTATTTTTTATCCTTTATTTTGAAACAGGGTCTCACTAAGTTGTGGAGGGCCTCACTAAGTAGCTGAGGCTGTCCACGAACCCGGATCCTCCTGTCTCAGCCTCCGAAGTACTGGGATTACAAGCGTGTGCCACCATGCCTGGCACCCCCAGCCCTTTTTATTTTGAGACAGGGTCTCTCTGAGTTGCCGGCGCTGGTGTGCTGGAGTTGAACATGTGATCTTCCTGTCTCAACCTCACAAGTATTGGGATTATAGGCATAAACTATAATCCCAAACTATAGTACCCCACTATAGTTTGGATTTATTTATTTGAGGTACTGGGGATTGAACCCAGGGGCATTCCACCTCTGAGGTATACCCCCAGCCCTATTTCATTCTGTATTTTGAAACAGGGTCTCACTGAATTGTGGAGGGCCTCACGAGGTAGCTGAGGCTGGCCGCGAACCCCGATCCTCCGGTCTCAGCCTCCCAAGTACTGGGATTACAAGCGTGTGCCACCATGCCTGGCCCTATTTTATTCTTTATTTTGAAACAGGGTCTCATTAAGTTGCACAGAGCCTCACTAAGTTACTGAGGCTGGCCGCAAACCTGCGATCCTTGGGTCTCAGCCTCCCGAGTACTGGGATTACAAGTGTGCGCCATCACGCCTGGCTATAGTTTGGATTTAAACTGTCTCCCAGGCCTCTTGTGGTGGACAAGGCAGCCATGTTGAAGGGAGGACCTAGTTGCTGGGACAGGAGCCCTGGGGGTGTGGCTGGGGACAGTGTTTTCCAGGGTGGTCTGCTTCGGCTCTCTCTCTCCCCACTGCCGTGAGCTGACAGGCTCTCACCCTCTCTGCTATGATGCCCTGAGGACCTGCAGCTCCGGCTTCTGCTTGAATCCGTCTAACATGGACTGGAGAATCCAGAACTGTGAGCAAATGAATCTTCTTCCTCTAAGTTTTGCTCCAGGTGTTTGGGTCACAGTGGTGAGAATGCAAATTTCTTTTCTCCCACACCTTGGGATGGGCAGAAGAAAAAACATTTCACTTTTCTCTTAGTCAGTTCTCCCTAACCACCCTTAATATTTACTCTGTTCAAAAGGGTCTTTTTTTTTTTTTTGCGGTACCGGGGATTGAACGCAGGGGCTTTCTACCTCCGCGCTACACCCCCGGCCCTATTTTTTTTTATACTTTATTTCGAAACCGGGTCTCACAAAGTTGCGGAGGGCCTCATTAAGTAGAGAGACAGAGACAGGGAGAGAGGGAGAGAGGGAGAGAGAGAAAGAGAGAGAGAGAGAGAGCTGAGGCTGGCTGCGAACCCGGATCCTCCGGTCTCAGCCTCCCAAAGTACTGGGATTACAAGCGTGCGCCACCACGCCCGGCCAAAAGGGTCTTTAAAGTCAGTGCATAAAAAGTAGGTGATAAGCTTTCAATGTGTCCCTTAAACTTAATCCCTAGTACAACAATTTTGGGAGATGGAGACTAATAGGGTGTGAGGTCATGAGGGCTCTGCTCTCATGAGTGGGTTAATGTCCTTACCTCTGGGGTGGGAGGATCAGGAGAGTGGGTGGCCCTCTTACTCTCCACTGCACATGTGCTCTTTGGCCTTTCTGTCGTGGGATGATGCAGCTCACAGGCCCGGCTGATTTGGCCCCGCGCTGTCAAAGGAGGGAAGATGAGCTTGGGGCGCAGTTTTAGTCCGTGGTCACTTGGCTGTGCTGCTTCTGGGCCTGTGGGGAGGCAGGGCATCAGGGCCTGGGTGTGTGGTGGAGCAGAGCTGCTCACCTCATGGTGGCAGAGCAGAAGAGACAGGAAGGGCTGGGGTCCCAGGATCTCCTTCAGAGAGACACTCCCAGTGACCCAACCTCCTTCCACTAGGCCCACCTCCTGATGTTTCCACTACCTCCAAGAGCACCACCAGCCGGGAACCATGCCTTCAACACATGGGCCTTTTGGGGACATTAAAGACCCAAACCATCAGGTGTAGTGGTGCATGCGTATAATCCCAGGGAGGCTGAGACAAGAGGATTGCAGGTTTAAGGCCAGCCTCAACAACTTAGACTCTCAGCAACCTACTAAGAACCTCTTTCAAAAAAAAAAAGAGCGGGGGGGTGTAGGCCAGCGGTAGGGTGCCCCTGGGCTCAATCTCTAGTGCCACATGCATACGCGCGTGCACACACACACAAAGTCCATGGCTTACCCTCGCTTGTTCTGAGGCTCCAACAGGATAACTTTAAATAGAATAAGGCATATTTTATGATTCTTAGAGCAGATGGAGGGAGATGCGGCTGATGCGGCTGAATGCTGACGTATCACCAGCATGGGGAGCTCCGCGGCTGGATGTGAACAGGAATTCTTTAAATCTTGTGGCCCAGAAAGTCCACAGCCCAGTAAAGGATGTCTGTGAGAAGCTCACTGCACATGTGAATGTGAACAGAATGAAAAAATAAAGGTCCCTCCCATCTGCAACCCTCAGGTCCCTGCTAGAGGAAGGCACACAACCAGTTCTCAGGTGCCTTCCAGAGATAGTCTTTGTCTATAAAGGTGTGTGTGTGTGTGTATAGTCACATAGAGTGTCCCCTTTCCTGTACAAACAAATAGAAACATGCCAAATACAGTTTTCTGCTCCCTACTCATTTTTTAGACTAAGCTATTATTGGGATTGCCCCATATCAGTATTTAATTCACTCTTTTAACAGTTATTAGTGTTTTTCTGATGATAAAAGTAAAATTTTTTCATTATAGAAACAGATCATCAGTCACCCCTGTTTTTACCATCTATGTGCAGTAATTTTGGGGCTCCCACATGTCCAACTTTCTGGAGTTCAGATACACTATTAAGGCGGCCGTAGTGCCCTGACTGACCCTCTCAGTAAAATGTCCCATCTGGAGGCATTGAGGAGACCTGGGACATTCTGTAATCCTGCTTCCTTTCTTTGCTTTTTTTTTTTTTTGGTCCATTAGGCATTCACGACTAAAAGCCAAACACCCACACTGTGTTCAGTAGTGTGTGTTTATGTGTCAATACTTAAAAATGAGCATCTGGTGCTGCTTTTCCAAACTAGGAAACTAGACTCTAGCAGCCTTTTCTAGCCATCTCATCAGAGTGGTGTAAAGTGAAAATGAACCAGGAGCACAGGCGCAGCTTACATCCTTCGGCCCTGGGGGGCCGTGAGCTCATTGGTGCAGTGGAAAGAAGGCTCCCTCCATCCCTTTGTGCACTGAATCTGGCAGTGGTTGGTACTGACTGCAGTCTGGACTGGGCACTGAGCAGTGGTCCTGCGTGCCAAGTCCAGCGTGGTTAGCCTAGGCGTGGAGGGTGATCAGGGCCGAGGAACACGCTCCTGCTGGCTCTGCGCAGGGCAGGGGGGAGCCATGGCAGAGGGTGCCTCTGGGGCAGCGGCCCTTGCGGAACCCTGCTGCTCCTCCCCTAGCTGTGCTGGAACATAGGGCACGCCTTCGCCCCAGGAGCCTCTTCATTGTTGGGTATGTGGACATTGGCCTTACAGGTAAACAGCCTGACAAAACCACAGGATGCTCTCGAACCACACTGGCCCATAGTCTTCCTGCCTCACGCTTTCCCTAACACTCTTGCTTTTCCTTCTTCCCAAATAAAATCATTGTGCTGGGACAGTAAGTTATTGCAGCAAATTTAAGTTCCTAATCTCTGCAGGATATGGTATAGCATCGGTTTATTTATATGAGATCATGAGTACTGAGCATATTTTATTAACTGATACAGAAATAATATAGCTTTCAGTTTTTATTAAGAATATCCTTTTTATTCTGACCTGGCAGCTGCCTTTGGCTCTTTTGTGTGTGTTATGTTCCTATTATCATGATTGTTGAAACTTTACTTCTTGTTTTTTATTTTCTAGTTATGAGAAACCTCCTCCTGGGCTTATCAAGGTTAGTGTGAAATTTGTACTCTTGGTTATTCCATTAGACCTTCTTGACGATTCAATAATTTGTTTTGAAAAATGGTCACATGGAAAACCCCCCTTTTATGAGAGTCCTGTTTCTTCCCAGCAGATACCAGACAGGTACTAATTTTGGGCTTTGCCTTTGGAAATTCCAACAGGCGTGTTCCCTTCCCCAGGGAACTGGCGCAGGGGTGGTGTGCTCCTCCGCCGCAGCTCTTTCCCTCTCCCTCTGTGGCTGCATCTTCTCCAAACTCTGCTGCCTCCTTGTCTTGTCTGCCTCACCTGGCCAGCTCCCTCAGTGCACCTGCTGCTGGGGTCTTAGGATCCTCAGTAAAGAGAGCAGCCTCTGAGGAGACTGAGAGCCATCCACTCCACCCTCCCCAAGGGACCCTTCTCCCAGCTCTCTGGCCACCATGGCAGAATGTTCCTGCATAAGTATCAAGCAAAGGCCAAATGACTGGTTGCATTTTGTAACTTTCAATTGAAAAAAAAAAAAGATTAGCCAGGCGTGGTGGCTTACACGTGTAATTCCATCAATTGGGAGGCAGAGACAGGAGGATTGCACGTTTGTGGCCAGCTTCAGCAATTTAGGCCCTCTGCAACTTAGTGAGACCCTGTTTCCAAATAAAAAATGAAATAGGGTTGGGGGTGTAGCCCGGAGGTAGAATGCCCCTGGGTTCAATCCCCAGTACCACAAAAAATAAAAAATAAAAAAGGCTTCGGCTGGGGATGTAGCTCAGTTTTAGAGCACTTACCTAGCATGTAGGAGTCCCTGGGTTCTATCCCCAGCACTGCCAAGAAAGATTTAAAAGTCATTCTTCCAGTATAAAGTTAATACTCATAAACTCTAAAAAATCATAAAGTGCAAAAAACTACGCTAATTGTAAATGCAGTCATTCAGTGGTGACAATGCCTGCGAGAGACACAGTTCATGGAACCGTGAACATGACAGCACCCTTCAGGCATCGTGAAGTTTTTTTTCTGGTACTGAGGATTGAACTCAGGGGTGCTTTACCACTGAGCTATGTCCTGGCCCTTTTAAATTTTATTTTATTTTTTTATTTATTTATTTTTTTTTTTTGCAGTACCGGGGATTGAACCCAGGGGCGTTCTACCTCCGCGCTACGCCCCTGGTCCTATTTTTTATACTTTATTTTGAAACCGGGTCTCACGAAGTTGTGGAGGGCCTCACTAGGAAGAGAGAGAGAGAGGGAGAGAGAGAGAGACAGGGAGGGAGGGAGAGAGAGAGAGAGAGAGAGAGAGAGAGAGAGAGAGAAAACGCTTGCGCGCATGCGCAAGCTGAGGCTGACCGCGAACCCGGATCCTCTGATCTCCACCTCCCAAAGTACTGGGATTACAAGCGTGCGCCACCACGCCCGGCTTTATTTTATTTTTTTTAATTTTGAGACAGGGTCTTGTTAAGTTGGTAATGCTGGCCTTGAACTTGTGATCCTCCTGCCTCCACCTCCTGAGAAGCTGGGATTATAGGCATGCGCCACTGCCCCGGCCATAATAAACTGTTTTAATATAATATGCCATCTCCATTATTCCAGAAAACCTGGTTTACTTTCCTCCTCATCCTCTTCCTTCTCTCTCTCTCTCTCTCTCTTTTTTTTCCCCCAGTGCTAGGGATTGAGCCCAGAACCTTGTGTGTGCTATGCAAGTGCTCTACTGCTGAGCTTCATCCCCAGCCCTACTTTAATTCTTACACCTTGCCTCATTCTACAAATTTTAAAGGAAAGAAACCTTTTTTGATTTTGTGTCTAATGTACCTCAGTATGTGGTAAATCATTTCTTTCTTTTTCTTTTCTTTTTTTTTGTGGTACTAGGGCTTGAACCCCAGGGATATTCTACCTCTGAGCTATACCCCCATACCTGTTGTATTTTTTATTTTGAAAAACAGGGTCTCACTTGGTTGCTGAGAGTCTCACTAAATTTCTGAGGCTGTCCTTGAAACTGCAATCCTCCTGGCTCAGCCTCCCAAGTACTGGTATTACAGGTGTGTGCCACCATGCGCCTGTCTGTGGTAAATCATTCCTGTATGAAGGACAGACTGTGCTTCACCAGTAACTGTCCTGCAGTAGCAGCTGCGTTGTTTTTCTGGTGTAGTTCTCCTATGACAATTACCCATTTCTCCTATCAGGAATAACTTATCTTTCTCTCCAGTTAGTGGGGGTGATGGAAGATGACATTGGGACCCACAGGGCAAGAGAAAGCCAGGCAGTAGTGGGTTCCTAAGCAGGAGGAAGAGAATTCCAGGCCTGTGTGTGTGTGTGTGTGTGTGTGTGTGTGTGTGTGTGTGTTACTAGGGATTGAACCCAGGGGCATTCTACCTCCAAGCTACATCCCCAGCCTGTTTTCTATTTTTTGTTTTTGAAATAGGGTCTTGCTAGGTTGCTGAGAGTCTCACTATGTTGGTGAGGCTGGCCGTGAATCTGTTGTCCTGTCTCAGCCTCCCAAGTACTGGGATTACAGGCATGGGCCACCATGTTCAGCTGAATCCCAGGCCTTTCTACCAGGTTGTTTACACATTGTTTCCCTTGTTTAGGAAGATGAGACCAAGCCAGAAGACTGTATACCAGATGTACCAGGCAATGAACATGCCAGGGAATTTCTGGCTCACGCGCCAACCAAAGGACTTTGGATGCCACTGGGGAAAGAAGTCAAAGTTATGCAGTGTGAGTGTGGGAGTTTCAAGCAACACTCCTGGTTCATGCAAGTTACATACCATGATGTACAGCGCGTTAACTTCTTTAACTTGTTCTTAGCATGCTCCTCTTCAGGTCATGGCAGGATCTCCATTTCTAGAGAAGGAAGCAGAAGGTCCAGTGGACATCTTTGTTTTACATGTTTTTTTTTTTAATGTGCCAGGATATGGAATTCTAGGTTAAAATTTAGTTTCCTTTAGAATTTTCAAAGATTGCTACAGTGCCTTGACTCTTCTAGAATTGCTGTTGAGAGGTTCAATCCCCAGCACCCTACCCCCAAAAAAATCTTATTATCTTTGACTTTTAACAGATTGGCTATAAGGTTTCGTGTGGATCTCTTTGAATTTATCCTCCTTGGAATTTGTTGAGCTTAGCTTTGTGCATTGCTTTTCATCAAATTTGGGAAGTCACTGACTATTATTTCTTCAAATATTCTATCCTAGCCAGGCGTGATGGTGCATGCCTGTAATTGTATTGGGGAGGCTGAGACAGGAGGATCACAGGTTTGCGGATAGCCTCAGCAACCTAAGGGAGACCCTGTTTCAAAATAAAAAATAGCTGGGCTTGGTGGTGCATGCTTATAATCCCAGTACTTGGGAGGCTGAGATAGGAGGATCTCATGTTCAAAGCCATTCTTGGCAATTTAGTGAGGCTTTCAGCAGCCTAGTGAGACCTTGTTTCCAAATAAGAAATAAAATCGGGCTGGGGGTGTAGCTTGGAGGTAGAATGCCCCTGGGTTCAATCCCTAGTACCACAAACACAAAAAATTCTATCCTTTCTCTTACTTCTTTCCTTCTGGTATTCTATGTGTATGCTGTTGATCTTGGCGGTATTCCCCAGGTGTCTGAGACTGGACATTTTTCTTCATTCTTTTTTTTTTCTGTTCTTTGTATATGTGTATGGGAGGGGGGTAACAGGGATCGAACCCAGGTGCATTCTACCTCTGAGCTACATCCCCAGCCCTATTTTATTTTATTATGAAACAGGGTCTCACTAAATTACCATGGGATAGCCAGGCATGGTGGCGCATGCTTGTAATCCCAGTACTTTGGGAGGCAGAGACCGGAGGATCCGGGTTTGCGGCCAGCCTCAGCGCGCGCGCGCTCTCTCTCTCTCTCTCTCTCTCTCTCTCTCGTCTCTCTCTTTCTTTCTCTCTCTACATAGGCCCTCCGCAACTTCGTGAGACTCGGTTTCAAAAATAAAGTATAAAAAATAGGGCCGGAGGTGTAGCTCAGAGGTAGAACGCCCCTGGGTTCAATCCCCGGTACCGCAAAAAAATATATATATAAATAAATAAATTACCATGGGATGGCCTCAAGCTTGCAATTCTGTCTCAGCCTCCCAAGTACTGGGATTATTATAGGCCTGTTTTACTGCTCTTTCTGTTCTTTGATGATGTTTGATGATGTTTATAGATGATGTTTATAGATCTTTGATGATGTTTATAGATCTCAAACCTTCCAATAGGACCTCTAGTGAACTTTATTTTATTTTTACTTTTTGTGGTACTAGGGATTGAACTCAGGGGTGTTCTATGTTGGAGCTATACCCCTAGGCCTGTTTTATTTTTATTTTGAAACAGGGTCTTGCTAGGTTGATGAGAGTGTCATTACTTGCTGAGGCTGTCCTCGAACCTGCAATCCTGCTGTCTCAGCTTCCCAAGTACTGGGATTATCAGGTGTGCCCCACCAAGCCCAGCTTCTCTAGTGAATTTTAAATTTATGATACTTTTTAACTCCAGAATTTCTATTTGATTCTTTTGGTGTTTATTTCTTTATTGATGATGGCTATTTCATGAGACATTTTCATACTTTCCTTTAATTCTTTTTTTTTTTAATTTTTTTTGCGGTACCGGGGATTGAATGCAGAGGCATTCTACCTCCGCGCTACACCACGCCGGCTTTTATTTTTTATTTATTTATTTATTTATGTATGTATTTATTTATTTATTTTGCGGTACCAGGGATTGAACCCAGGGGCGTTCACCTGGGTTCAATCTGGGTTCACCTGGGTTCACCGCGCTACACCACCGGCCCTCTTTTTCATACTTTATTTTGAAACTGGGTCTCACGAAGTTGTGGAGGGCCTCACTAAGTAGAGAGAGAGAGAGAGAGAGACAGGGAGAGAGAGAGATAGCTGAGGCTGGCCGTGAACCCGGATCCTCTGGTTTCCGCCTCCCAAAGTACTGGGATTACAAGCGTGCGCCACCATGCCCGGCTTTATTTTTTATTTTGAAACAGGGTCTTGCTAGGTTGCTGAGGTTGTCCTTAATCCTGTGATCCTCCTGAGTACTGGGATTACAGGTGTGTGCCTCCATGTCTGGCTCCTTTAATTCTTTAGATGTGGTTTCTTTCTTTTTTTGTGTGGTACTGGGGATTGAACCCAGGGACATTCTACCTTGGAGCTACATCCCCAGCCCTATTTTTTATTCTTTATTTTGAAACAGGGTCTCACTAAGTTGCAGGGGGCCTCACTAAGTATCTGAGGCTGGCCGCGAACCTGGATCCTCCAGTCTCAGCCTCCCAAGTACTGGGATTACAAGCATGCGCCACCATACCTGGCTTAGATGTGGTTTCTTTCATTTCTTTAAACTTATAACAGTCACTATGAAGTCTTCGTACAGTAAGTCCAACAACTGGACTTACTTTACTGTTTCTTTGTATGTTTTACAATTTTTTATTGAAAACTAGATGTTTTAGATAACCTCACTAGGTAACTCAGGAAATCAGATTTCCCCTTCCTATCCAAAGGTGTCGATGTTGCTACCCTCTGTGTCTTTAGTAAGTTTGTGGCTGCTGAAGTCTCTGCTCAATTAGCTTAGTTAGATAAGAATTTGTCAGAGATTTCCTTAAGTGCTGTTGTCCAAGGTGTGCTTTTCCAAGATGTATGTATGTTGTAGTCTGCTTTCAAGGCTATGCAGCTTACACGCCTGCCTTAGCTTGCTCTTTCTTTTTTATTTTTTGGAACTGGGGATTGAACTCAGAGACATTCTACCTCCAAGATACACCCACAACCCTTTTTATCTTTTGTTTTTGAAACAGGGTCTTGCTTAGTTGCTGAGGCTAGCCTTGAACCTGTGATCCTCCTGTCTCAGACTCCCAAGTACTGGGATTACAGGCATGGCTCTGCCTTGGCTTTTTTTTTTTTTTTTTTTTTTTGCGGTACCGGGATTGAACCCAGGGGCGTTCTACCTCCGCGCTACAGCCCCAGCCCTATTTTTTTATACTTTATTTTTGAAACTGGGCCTCACGAAGTTGTGGAGGGCCTCACTAGGTAGAGAGAGAGACAGAGAAAGACAGGGAGAGAGAGAGAGAGAGAGAGAGAGAGAGAGAGAGCGAGCGCTGAGGCTGGCCACGAACCCAGATCCTCCGGTCTCTGCCTCCCAAAGTACTGGGATTACAAGCGTGTGTCACCATGCCCAGCCTACCTTGGCTTTTAAAGGCCTGCAGGCCACTAGAAGTAACAGAATTGAGCTTTTTCAAGTCTTTCCTGTGCACACAGCTGGAGACCTATGCACAGGCCTCTAGATATCCTGACTTATGTCAGGACTTTTTTCTCTCTCTCTCTTTGTGGTACTGGGGATTAAACCCAGAGGCATTCTACCTCCGAGCTATACCCCCAGCCCTTTTTATTTTTTGTTTTAAAACACGGTCTCACTAGGTTATTGAAAGTCTCGCTACATTGTCAAGACTGGTCTCGAACCTTCAATCCTCCTCTCTCAGCCACCATGCTCAGCTTTTTGTCATGACTTTTTTTTTTTTGCGGTACCAGGGATTGAACCTAGGGACATTCTACCTCTGGGCTATACCCCCAGCCCTATTTTTTATTCTTTATTTGGAAATATGGTCTCACTAAGTTGCGGAGGGCCTCGCTAAGTGGCTGAGGCTGGCCGCAAACCCGAATCCTCCTGTCTCAGCCTCCCACGTACTGGGATTACAAGCGTGTGCCACCACGCCCAGCTATGTCATGACTTTTGAAAGTCCCTTCTGAGCCGGGCGTGGTGGCGCATGCTTGTAATCCCAGTACTTGGGAGGCCGAGACAGGAGGGTCCAGATTCGCGGCCAACCTCAGATACTTGGGCCCTCCGCAACTTAGTGAGACCCTGTTTCAAAATAAAAATAAAAAATAGGGCTGGGGGTGTAGTTGGGAGGTAGAATGCCCCTGGGTTCAATCCCCAGTACCGCAAATAAAATAAAAATGAAAGTCCCTTCTGAGCTGGGCGTAGTAACACTATATGTATATGTATGTGTATATGTAGACATACAAAGTCACCTTTTGCAGTATTTTTGCACTGGAGTGTTTTATAAATACTTGTGGATGGAACCCAGGGACATTCTACCTCTGAGCTACATCCCCAGCATCCCTGCTTTTTTTGTGGTACTGAGGATTGAACCCAGGGGCATTCTACCTCCAAGTTATACACCCCAGCCCTATTTTATTTTTTATTTTGAAGCAGGGTCTCGCTAAGTTTTGGAAGGCCTCACTGAGGTACTGAGGCTGACTTCAAGCCTGCCATCTTCCTGTCTCAGCCTCCCAAGTACTGCAATTACAGGCATGCATCACCATGCCCAGTTTAAATCTGGTACTTTTAAGAATAAACATAGCTGGGCATGATGGCACATGCTTGTAATCCCAGTACTAGGGAGGCTGAGACAGGAGGATCACAGGTTCGAGGACAGCCTAGGCAACTTAGCGAGGCCCTCTGCAACTTAGTGAGACCCTGTTTTCAAATACATAAAATCGGTTTGGGGGTATAAGTTGGATGTAGAATGCCTCTGGTTTCCATCCCCAGTACCAAAAAAAAAAAAAAAAGAATAAACATTCCTCCACAGTACCAGATTCAAGGGTGTCTGGGGAAGATACAATTATTTTCCTCTATTTTCTTAACATTCATGGTTTACCAATTGTCTTTGCTTTTACTTTATTTTATTTTATTTTATTTTATTTTATTTGTGGTACTGGGGATTAAAACTAGGGGCATTCTACTTCCTGGCCCCCCAGCCGTATTTTTTTTTAATTTTTTATTTTGCAACGATGTCTCACTAAGTTGCGGAGGGCCTCACTAAGTAGCTGAAGCTGGCTGCGAACTCGGATCCACCTGTCTCGGCTTCCCAAGTACTGGGATTACAAGCGTGTGCCACTACACCCTGCTTGCCTTTGCTTTTAGAATTGGAGTCTAAAGCCAGGAGTGGTGCTGGGCGTGGTGGCACACGCTTGTAATCCCAGTACTTGGGAGGCCGAGACCGGATCTGGGTTCGCAGCTAGCCTCAGCTACTTAGTGAGGCCCTCTGCAACTTTGTGAGACCCAGTTTCAAAATAAAGTATAAAAAATAGGGCTGGGGGTATAGCTCGGAGGTAGAACGCCCCTGGGTTCAATCCCTGGTACCACACACACACACAAAAAATAAATAAATAAAATAAAGCCAGGAGTGGTGGTGCACACTTGTAAACCTAGTACTTGGGAGGCTGAGACAGGAGGATCATAGGTTCAAAGCCAGCCTCAGCAACTTTGTGAGGCTCTCAGCAATTTAGCAAGACCGTGTTTCCAAATAAGAAATAAAATAGGTCGAAAGTGTAGCCTGGAGGTAGAAGGCCTCTGGATTACATCCCTAGTACCACAAAAAAAAAAAAAGAAAAGAAAAGAATTGGAGTCTAAGCCGGGCGTCGTGACACACACCTGTAATCCCAATACTTGGGAAGCTGAGCTAGGGGGATTGTAGGTTCAAGGCCAGCATGTGGTAATTTAGTGGGAGAGCGCTCCTGAGTACAGCCCTCTGTACTGCAAAAAAAAAAAAGAATTGGGGTCTAGTGAAGAAGAGAAAGGTTATAGGTTAATATTATCTATTGAAACGTTATCTCTATATGGTAAAACCATATTTTCTTACAGAAATATTTCTATTTTCTTTTTTTTAGGTTGGCGTTGTAAACGGTATGGTCACCGAACAGGCGACAAAGAATGCCCTTTCTTTATCAAAGGCAACCAAAAGTTAGAACAGTTCAGAGTAGTAAGTAAACTCCACAGTGTCAATTTACATTGATCAGAGATGGTGAACATCAGTGAGTCACGCAGTCACCATGAATTGTTCATATAAATACATTCCCCAGAAGCCCCTCGGCCTAAGTGTCTCATGGTAACTTCACCTGCGTTCAGTTGCATTTGTGTGGCAGATTAGATTTTTTTTTGGTGCGAAGGATCAAGTCCAGGGCCTGGCATGTGCTAAATGTTTGCACTACCACTGTGCTATACCTCCAGCCTGGAGTAGTTCTTTAACTTAAAACTAACTTATTAAAGATGTTGTTTGCACCTGGGCGTGGTGTCCCACACCTATAATCCCAGTACTTGGGAGGCTGAGACAGGAGGATCGCAGGTTCGCAGCCAGCCTCAGCTACTTAGTGAGGCCCTCCGCAATTTAGTGAGAACCTGTTTCAAAATAAAGAATAAAATAGGGCTGGGGGTGTAGTTTGGATGTAGAATGCCCCTGGGTTCAATCCCTAGTACCACACACACACACACACACACACACACACACACAAGATGTTGTTTGCTTATACGTGAGAACAGTGATTCTTTTTCTGAAGTAGTCATTATTATCTGTTCAGTTCCCTTAATTTTTTTTTTTTTGGTGTGGTATTGGGGATTGAACCCAGAGGCATTCTATATCTGAGCTACACTCCCATTCCTATTTTATTTTTTATTTTGAAACAGGGTCTTACTAAGTTGTGGAGGGCCTCATGAGGTTGCTGAGGCTGGCTGCGAATCTGTGATCTTCCTGTCTCAGCCTCCTAAGTACTGGGATTACAGGTGTGTGCCACCATGCCTAGCTGCCACGCCTGACAACTCCTCCTATTTTTATTATATAAAAAGTCACGTTTCGGCCGGGCGTGGTGGCGCACGCTTGTAATCCCAGTACTTTTGGGAGGCAGAGACCGGAGAATCTGGGTTCGCAGCCAGCCTCAGCTCTCTCTCTCTCTCTCTCTCTCTCTCTACCTAGTGAGGCCCTCCGCAACTTCGTGAGACCCGGTTTCAAAATAAA
>PVJS01044952.1:0-16446 GCA_004027185.1 Glis glis
TCAATCCCCAGTACTGCAAAAAAAAAAAAACAAGTGAAATTCTGTGGTTTGCAGCAACATGGATGGAACTGAAGGATATGTGTTAAGTAAAATAAGCCAAACACAGAAAAACAAATAACTGCATCTTTCTGTTCTTAAGAGGAAGCCAAAAAGTTGATTTTATAGAAACAGTAGAATAGAAGTCACTAGGGACTAGGAAAGGGACTAGGGGAAGGTCAAATAATAAATACCAAAATACAATTAGAAGGAATAAGTTCTAGTATTCTATAGCACAATAGGCTGACTATAGTTTACAACAATTTTATTATATATTGTATACTGAACTAGAAAAGAGGAGTTCAAAGTTCCCCAGTACAAAGAAATGAACAGTGTTTAAGGTGGTGGAAATGTTAATTACTTTGACTTGATGATAACACATTATATACATATATTAAATTATCAGATAAATATGTATCCCATAAATATGTATCCCACAAATATTTACAATTAAGATTAATTTAATCTTTATTTCTTATATTATTCTGTTTTTTCTTCTATTTCTTCCTTGAGTTCAATAAAAATCTTTTTTCATGTTTTTGTTCTTCTTTCCAATTTCTGTTCTTAGTTTTGTGTTTTTTATGTAAGACTCTTTTAAAATTCCCAAATGTTTGTTTCAGAATATTGAAGTTGGTCTGAGGTGTTAATGTTATAATTTGTCAGCTTTGAAGTTGATTTGGGGAGGTTGGAGGGTATGCTTTATTTTTTCTAACTTTTATAGTAGTTTGGTATCAATAAGGTCAGCTCTTTTTCTATTTAGATGCATTTCACAGACATAGTCCTAGTTTGAAAGCACACTCTTCCATCAGCATTGCCCTGTTCTGTGGGGTTTTGGGTATCGATAGTATTGGTGATGGGAGGAGAAGGAATAGGTGAGCTTTGTTTTTCTCCCATTTCCATGGGATCTTTAATATTCTCCATCATACTTCCTTCTTCCCCTTCTCTGCCATTTCCCCGAGGAAAAATTCCCCTTGTCCATAGATCCGATTCTTTATCAGAAGCCATGTTCTCCAAGGCTGCCAGTTCTGCTCTGGGGTTTGGTGTAGTGCTTGCTAGTCTCAGCCTGGTTTCAGTGTTTTAGCATTTGGCATTGGACTTTCTATTCCCAGGAATGATTTTGTCTGTGCTTTATCCCAGCTTTTCTGGCCTTTGCTTCTCTATTGTTTTTTCAAAGAACTTTGCTTCTATGAGTCTCCACACCCACAGACTGACTGATGTCCTATCAAGGCTCTCATATTTGCTAATTTGGAGAAAAAAAGACTCAATCGCTATAAAGCTCAGTTTTTCTGCTAAAAAATATGTCCCAGCAAGAGAGCTCAGTGCTGACACGTGATAGGAACTGCTGTAATTCTTGGTCATGGAAATAAAAGGCAAAAGAAAGACTGAAGTTGTAGACAGAGCTTCCAGGGCCTCCGAGCTGCCGCAATAACCGCCCTCCCTTAAAAGGAACATCAGCTCTCCTCCATCTGCCTGTCTTGTACTTACCATTGCAGTAATAGAAAAATCCAAGGAACCAAACACCCAAGACCTTGTTCTTATTAAACTGAAACCTCCCAAAGTTTCTTGATCTGCCCTTATAAGTGCACACTGATTCTCAATAGAGAAGGAGAGGACGCTGCCTCCACATTTGCTATATCAGCGCTTTCCTCTACCAGAATGAACAAGAAAGCTGTCATCAGGAGGGAAATATAGACCTACACAACCATTACCTTATACAGCAAATTATGTGGTCAATCTGATTCTTGGTGTTTGACATAGCACTGTTGAATCCGTGTAGCTGATGAGAACTGTTTGGCTGAACAGTGTGGCCTTATTTCCCAGGTCTGGATCTGGCCAACAAAATGCCTTCTCCCAGAACTCTGAAGACTCATCTACCTGTTCAGATGCTACCACCTTCCTTCTGGAAAGAAAACTCAAAGGTAATTTTGATCAGGGTGGCCAAAGAATGTCTTTATCTAAGTAGCAACAAGCAAACGTGGAAAGAGAACTAACCAGAAAACTACAGGAAAGATAGTGGCTTCTCACCACCTTCCCACACACTCCATGCCAGATCCACCTTTCCTTCAAAGTGTTATTTCTGAGTACATGCTGGGAAGTTGTCAGGAAAATTATTCTGATTGTCTGCCAACTAAGCCACATTCAAAGAAAGCCATCAACAAAACAAAGCAAGTGTTTCCTGGAGAAAACTGTAGCTGGTATCTTAGTTTGGGTTCTCCAAGAAGTAGGGGCCAAGGAGGAGTTAGATAGGAAAGAGATCTTAGAGAAAAACATATGAGGGGGAAAGTGGAGCAAGACAAGGGAGTATGGAACCACGAGACCAGCGTGCAGGCCTGACCCCTGTGGAGAGAGACAGGAAGAAATACTCTGGACCTAGACTTCAGTGCGCCCGGAGCCAGGCAGGCTCAGCCAAGCTGATGCGAGTCCTCCAGGCAAAGCCGACCATCAGAGAGTCTCTGGCTGCCTTGTATCCCTGCTGTGCTCATTCTCTAGCCAAAAGCAGCCCTTTGGAAATGTGGCCGTGCAAGGAACATGGCAGTGGGTTCAGAGTACAGCTGCTGAGTTGGGCATGGTGGCACAATCCTGTAATCCTAGTACTTGGGAGACTGAGACAGGAGGATCGCAGGTTCGAGACCGGCCTCAGCAACTTAGTGAGACTCTCAGAAACCTAGGGAGACCCTGTTTCAAAACAAAAAATAAAAAGGGTTGGGGGTATAGCTCAGACATAGAATGCCCCTGGGTTCACCCCCAGTACAACAGAATGCCCCTGGGTTCACCCCTTGTATCAAAAAAAAAAGTACAACAGTTGAGGCCATCTGTCAATTACACTCCCCACAGCCAGAAATCTAAATGGCCCAGGCTCATGACCACCATATAGCTACTCCAATGAGGTCATATGCACCTTAGTGTCCAAAACCTCATCCTCTTCCTTTCAAGATGAGAAATCTGATTTTGTCAGTATGTACAAATTTGGCCTACCCTGAGACAGAGCATATCTCATGCAGCCAGCTCCCAGGTAATATAATACCTCTATTTCCCTCACTTAAAAGTTGTTTTTGAAAGCTGGGTATGGTGGTGCATGCCTATAATCCCAGTATTTGGGAGACTGAGACAAGAGGATCACAGGTTCAACTTAGCAAGACCCTCAGCAATTTAGCAAGACCCTGTTTCAAAGTAAAAATAAAAAGGTCTGGGGGTGTAGCTCAAAGATAGAATGCCCCTGAGTTCAGTCCCTGGTACTAAAAAATATTAACACTTTCTAATTCAGATCCTATAAATACAGTGTCCATTGAATGTTCTGGTGTTTCCTTTTGATATCTGCTTCATCAGCGAGTCTTGAAATCAATGAAATACAGAATATAAACCAAATATCAACTTAAAAAATTGCAATAAAATATATACCATGTGGCAGAATCAAGTGCTCAGACCAGCTAGTTCATCTTCTCCATGTAGGCAAGCTATTTTGGAAAGCCGAAGGTTTCTGAGCCCATGCATTAAGAGTCGTGTAGCTAGCCGGGCGTGGTGGCGCACGCTTGTAATCCCAGTACCTGGGTAGCTGAGACAGGAGGATCTGGGTTCACAGCCAGCCTCAGCTACTTAGTGAGGTCCTGTGCAACTTAGTGAGACCCTGTTTCAAAATAAAGAATAAAAAATAGGGCTGGGGGTGTAGCTTGGAGGTAGAATGCCCCTGGGTTCAATCCCCAGTACTGCAAAAATAAAAATAAAAGAATAAAAATTAAAAGGGGACACTCCTCATAATAATTCTAAGACCACAGTTATAAACCAGAACTGTTCCTGGGCAAACTGGAAGAGATGATTGCTTTAGTCATGGAAAGAACATGCACATTCCATTACTCCAATGGGATAATCCTAGATTCAACAAAAAGGCTTTCTAAGAACATGGGCCTCTGGTAATTCTTCTGTCTCGTTTTCTCTCTGCCTCTCACTCCATTTGCTTGCTGATTCCAGATTATCTATGTGGCCAGAAATGCCAAGGACTGTCTGGTTTCCTACTACCATTTCTCGAGAATGAATAAAATGGTACCTGACCCTGGTACATGGGAGGAATTTATCGAGGCATTCAAAGCTGGAAACGGTACGTGAAAGAAAACTAACTGGGTTCCTATCTCCTTCCTCACTTACCTACTGACATCAGAAAAGAACGTGTTTTGTTGAATGACTGTATCCATCAAGGTCCTTCAAGGAAGTAGATGGCACACTCAAACGAGGTCCTTCAAGAGATTTCAACAAACAGACTATTTACAAAGATATAGGCAGGGTTTAGGGAACCAGAAAGGACTAATATAGTATTCTGGGGGGAACAGAAGTCCCCTGGAGATAGGAGAAGTGCCCTTGACAGAAGTTGAGGCCTTTGGTGGGAGGAGAAGTCAACTACAGTGAGCCAATAGGGAAGGCATCAAGGAAACAAATACAGCCTCCTCCCTCTCCCCTTGCCTCCAAAAGCCTCCCATTGCCTCTTGCAACAAATGCCACCTGTAAGACTGAAGACAAAGGAGACCACTGACAGTCTCTGTAGGTCAACTTGAAGAGCGCTGGGCAGGGTAGACAAGGATGGAAGGTGAGTTGGCAGGGCCAACAAAAGACACCCAGCACACCTGTCTCCCTCCCATTGACCACCTCAGAGAGCAAAGGCCCTGGTAATTGTAGATTTTTCAAAGTGAAAGTCTTTTCAAAATCAGCCTGCTAGAAACAATATTTATTGCTCTATTCATCATGTAGTGATGCAACGGAAACAAAGATTATTTTATCTCTGATCATAAGGCAATCTTTCATGGAGAAGAAAGTTCAAATATAACCCAGGGGATTCAGAATAATTTTTTATCATCTCCCTAAATACTTAAAAAAATGCTGTCTTCTGCAAATAAGAATTTTGCTCAGGATTTCTGTATTTGGGGTCGTATCTATTAAATATCCTCTTTTATTTGACACAGCCATGCTCAGATGATAAATTTTAAGTTGACATTGACATCTTATCTTTCTCCTCCTCAGTGCTGTGGGGCTCCTGGTATGACCACGTAAAGGGATGGTGGGACATAAAGGACCAGCACCGTATTCTCTATCTCTTCTACGAAGACATGAAGGAGGTGAGGAGCAGTATGATCCCTGTCACATCCTCCCACATCCTCCGATGTGACAATCCCAACTAGGACGCTGGCACATGGGATTGCCCACAGAAGAACCTCTCCATGATGCTCTCTCCAACTCAGCTTTATCCTTATAAGCTCTAACTACTTCTTTTGTCTTCCATACTTTCTTCATTTCAGCTCAGTTTCCAGAAAATTCTTCTTAGAAAATAGCATGTGCTTTAGAGTCAAATCACCTTGTTAGATCCTGATGCATATGAATCATGTTTCTTTACCTACAAGATGGCATCGTGTCTATCTCATGAGGTCATTAGATTTATGCAAACATATTTGTAAAGTGCACAGAGTTGTGTTCAAGAAATGTAATTTTCTTCTCCCTCTTCCATACCCCAACCTCCATCACTAACTGAAGTTGAGTCCATATAAACATTGGCAGGATTCGTATCACATGTTGGGACAGTAAACTGATTTCTTCATTTTGTTGTGGATGAATGCATCACTGATTCATTTCCCATGACCCTGTGGATTCATATTACAAAACTACCTTCTATGCCAATGCTAAGAAGTCCTCTGAGATTTAATCAAAAGCTACAGCTCCTTCTCTTTTTGCATCTCCTTTATCAGAAAGAAGCAAGCAACAAGGATTCACATTTCTGGGTCAACATGGGATCCTTTGTATTCATCCTCTTATTGGCCTTCTGTTAAACTCATAGACCCCATATTTGCCATCTCTTGTAGCCCAGGTACTAGAGTTAGTCATACTAACCAAACATTGTCCCTCCTTCCCACTACCTTCCCTGATCGCCCCCAGAAGATGCCATTGCTCCTTCCTACCAGATCTCCTGATCTCTCTGGATGCAGGAAGCGTGGACTTTCTCAGCCAGGAATTGCAGCTGGCCATTTTACACTTGATTCCCCTCCTGCAAGGCAATCCCCTCAGTGGCAGAAACAGTCCTGATCTTTGTGTTGCCACAGCATCTGGGCCAGTATAATAGCTTGCACTAATATCACTTGAGAAATTATCTGTTGAATATATTTGAACTGATCCCTTAACACATCCCTCCCCACTATTATTTGTCTAAACAGAACATCATCTCTAATAAAACACCCCAAATTTATTTGCTTTGTATAACTGTTCCACCTACAGGACCCAAAGAGGGAAATTAAGAAGATATTGAAGTTTCTGGAGAAAGAAATTACAGTGGAAGTTCTGAATAAAATCATCTATCACACCTCCTTTGATGTGATGAAGGAAAACCCAATGGCTAACTATACCACTTTACCTACCCACCTCATGGACCACTCCATCTCTCCTTTTATGAGGAAAGGTAGGTGAGATTTATATCTTAAGATGCCAAGTGAGACGCTGGTCCTCATGGTCTGCTTAGATTTCTCACTGATGTTTCATACCTGTTGCTTCTTCTTGCCAGCAACAAGTGTCCTGTTTCTTCCCATCTTGTGCACTATCTAGCGTGCTCACTCACTTCCCCCTGCACTTCTGCAGCAATCACTGAGATTTTGCCTTGTTTCAGGGATGCCTGGGGACTGGAAGAACCATTTTACTGTGGCTCAAAATGAAGAATTTGACAGGGACTACGAAAAGAAGATGGCAGGGAGCACTGTGACATTCCGCACGGAGATCTGAGAACAGGTGGGGTGAGGGGTCTGCCCCAGACTTTATTACTAGACTTTACCCATTTGAGCTTCATGTTCAAGAATACTTTAAAAAGATCCTTTTCCTCCAATACTGTGCTGTTCCATACTATCTGTAGATCCCATGCCACTAAGGTAGTATTTCATCAAAATGTGATCAAACCGTGGGTAGACTTTTAAATTGTTACATGGTCCTTCATGTAGACACATGACAATAGACTCTACTAAGGCAAAATAAGTGCAACTTAACTCTATCACTAGTCTACAGTTATCTGGCTCCCCAGAGGTAAAATTCATGAAAAGAGATAAAGAAATAAATAAGGACAGAACTTCAACATAAGGAAAAAAAAGTGAAGAGAATGCGAAGTAAACAGAGAAGTGAACAGGGAGAAAATGTGGATAAATAGCTTTTACTCTTACCAGTTGCCTTGGTCTGTTTTGTGCTGCTGTGACAGAATGCGTGGACAATTCTTAAAGAACAGAAGGGACTCCAGACAAAGAAGAAGAAAACTTTAGATGAACAAAGAAGATGACCTAACTGAGGGAGATGGGGGGGTGGAGGGAAACACACTAAAGCGCATGATATATATATACAAACTTATAAGACTCAATCACTATGCAGAGCACTAAAGGGAGGGAACGGGGAGGGAATAGAGTGGGATTTGAGGGAGGGCTAAATGAGCAATGTGTGCATGTATGATTCTGCTAACCTGACACTTATCAAATGTATAATTACAATGCACCAATAAATGAATAAAAAAAAGAACAGAGATTTGTTTCTTATAATTCTGAAGACTAGGAAGTCCAAAGTCAAAGGGCCTAAACCTGGCGAGGGCCTTCTTGTTACATCATCTCATGGTAGAAGGTGGCAAAGCAAGGGAAGGGAGTCAGCAAATAATTCATCCTTTTATTAGGAACCCACTCCCAAGATAACTCGCTCCCACAATAGCAGCATTGATCCACCCACGTGTCAGAGCCCTCATGACTTAATCACCTCTTCTCAGGTTTTGCCTCCCAATAATGTTGCAATGGGGATTAAGCTTGTAACACCGCCACTCTGGGGGACACATTCAAACAATGGCAATGGTCAACAATGAGAGACAGAGGATGGCCCAACCCTTAGAGATATTGGATTCTGAGGTACAGAGGAAAACAGTGAGATGGGTCTGACTTGGGCAGACTCAGGTTGACATGGTCCCAAGACCAAAGAGGAATGCCACTGCTGGGCAGTGGAGCGAATATTGAGGAGCACAGTTATGATAAGCAAGAACTCAACCCCCTTCTATGACCAACACAAAGCTGGAAAGCAGACAGAGATATTACAGTTCAGACAGACTTCTTAGGAAAAGAAGCTTTAAGTTAGCCCAAGGAAAAATAAAATAACCAATCCCTCACGCTTTTTTTTTTTTTTTGGTGGTACTGAGGATTGAACCCAGGGCCATTCTACCTCTGAGCTACACCCCCAACCCTATTTTTTTTTTATTCTTTATTTTGAAACAGGGTCTCACTAAGTTGTGGAGGGCCTCACTAAGTAGCTGAGGCTGGCCGTGAACCTGGATCGCCATCATTTTCTGCTATCATTTTCATCAAGTTATACAAAAATCAGTGCATTATTTTAAAAGAATGTGAGTAAGGTACATTTTGCTGAAGGGGTGATTCCCTGTACCACTAAAACATATGACACAGAAAATTATCTCCTCCACCCAGTGACAACATGAGCCCTATTTGTGTTCTTTTGTCTTTCTGCTTTCTAAGGGAAGCAGGAAAATCATTAACCACATGACAAATAAGCCAGTACTAGAGTATTTATGCAGTGTTGAGCAGCACGGAGGAAAGCTATGGCAAACTGAGCCAGCATGATTAAATAACAAATTTTTGTCAGTGAACACCCATGCCAAATGTCTTCGGTTCACATCCCAGGAACTACCTAAACATTTAGACAGAAAGTATACAACAACTCTCTTTCCAAATACAAGATGGACTGGGCATATAGGAGGTATTGATGAAAATAGAGTCATTGTGTCTCGAGTTTTCTTTTTTTTTTTTTTTTGCGGTAGTGGGGATTGAACCCAGAAGCATTCTACCCCCAAGCTACACCCCCAGCCCTATTTTTTATTCTTTATTGTGAAACAGGGTCTCCCTAAGTTGTGGAGGGCCTCACTAAGTAGCTGAGGCTGGCTGAGAACCCGGATCCTCCTGTTTCAGCCTCCCAAGTACTAGGATTACGAGTGTGCGCCAACATGCCCAATGGCCTTTCTTCTTTTATAACTGTTAAATTCTTTTTACTTTAATTGTAAAAATGGATTACACTCTTACAGTTTCCAAAAAAAAGTGATTAAAGTATTTCTAGACTTATGCTGTGTCCTTTTGAATAATATTCAAAGTACTGTAAATAATTAATGATTTAGTTAAATTTTTAAATATCTTTGGTTTCCGCCCTATAGAATAAAGATGATAGATACAATAATCCAAGTATCCTACTTAATTTAACATTCTCAGTGGTCATGAGTACATTCAAAAGAGCCTTTATCCTAACAACACACTGTATACTTACACACACACACACACACACACACACACTTCTAAACAAATCACAATCATGAACAATCAAATTGCAAATATTCATAGATAACTTACTTGGTAACCACTCACTTAGAAGGAGATAAAAAGCAGCAGTGGGAAATTAGAGTCATAAAATTTTAGAATGAGAATTAGTAGAATCAGAAAGATCACACTGTTCAACAACTATTCTCACTTTTTGGATGAGAAAACTATGAATCAGAAAAAGAGTGGTGGCCCCTGTCAATAAGTCATGTCGGACGCAGTTGAACCAGCATCCCACAATCCCTGGCTCGTGTGCCACCCCATACTCATTATAGGAATCATATAGGTTATCAATGACTCCACTTTGGACTGCATCTTGCCCTCATTTGATTCTTCTTAGCACTTAGAACAATGCTACCACAACTCAACCGTTCCATGGATCCTTTCTGATTATGTAACGACTCCCAACACCTTTCTAGCAGTATGGCTCTACCCAATCATGAGTGTCTAGATTTCAGTGTCTCCCAAACACACATTGGCTTCCCCTTCGCTAATTCTTAAGTCTCTTCATGAAGACCATCAACGATTACATGGTCCTTCTTCAACACAAGCAAAGCAATGAAGAGGCTGCTTGCTCTGGGTACGTCATGATGACCCCTGGGAAACCTCTTCCTCCTGGGCAATCTTTCCACCTGTTCCCTGGTCCGCCATGTCTTCTCAGGGACACAGTCTCATGGCCATGTCTGGCATTGCCTGATGTTGGAAGCTTCATTTGGGAGCACGCATGAGAAGGTGTCCATACCACGTTCCCCCAAACCTAGCAAAACAGAAGTCTGGGATTTTAGTATGTTCCATAAATCTCCATCAGCCTTGAGTGACCACTCATGATTTGCCTCATCTTTGCCTTAATGAGGGAGAGAAAGTGAGGAAAATATAGTCAGAATGTGGTTCAAATGGGAAAAAAGTATCCAATCTTCCTTCTCTCCTACCTAAGGAAGGCAGACCACCTCAGCTAGCTCAAGTTGAGTCTCTGTGTCTGTTCCAGCTGAATCTTCTGTGGGTGGGTGTGTAGATCTATATTTGACCTCCTCCAGGAGGCCACTGGATGCCTCCCTAAACTCCAAGGTGATAGAGGACATCCCCAACCACCAGCAGCATCAGCAGTGGCAATAATGAACAGTGTGGGTGAGGGAAGCAGAGGCCAAGCTAGCTTCCCACATGAGGCTCTGCATACAGTGGGCTATGAGAGCTAAATAAGAGTTCAGATGTAACTGAACTCTCCCAGTAACTCATGCATCTGTGAGCCCAGGGAACTGGCACACAACATCTCCCAGCATTCCAGGTCCCAGAGAGGAGGGAGGTGGAATTTGGTGGAACATCAGGTCACACTCTGCAGATCTATATTTGTGAAGATAGAGGTGCTGAGTGAGGATCACATGGAACTCCCAGAAGTCTAGATTATCATAAGAACTTTTCAATCTTCTTCCCTGTATTAGTCAGGGTTCAACAGATCAACAGAATATCAACAGAATTCACAGAATGAAGGGGGAAAAAAAAGATTTATTAGATTAGCTCACAATGCAGTCCTGAATTTCGACCACACGTGAAAAGTCAGAGGAATCAGCAGCTGGTCGGGTGGTCCAAGAGCCGGAGCCCCACGATTGAGGCAACCACCAATTCAGACCAGTCCAAAATGTGAAGACCAGGAAGCTCCTCGAAGAAAACGACGGCAAAGCTTCAGTTCAAAGTCCAGTCCAAGATGTGGAGACAAGGAAGCTCCTCGGAGAAACGACGGCGAAGCTTCAGTTCAAAGTCCAGTCCAAGATGTGGAGACAAGGAAGCTCCTCGGAGAAACGACGGCGAAGCTTCAGTTCGAAGGCTGGAGGGCGAGGATCCAGACGAGAGCAGAAGATCAAGAAGCTCCTCAAGGAAACGGCAAAATTGCAGACTGACGATCTCAAACGAGAGCAGATGCGTTCTCTTCAGGTGCGTTCTCTTCAGGAAGAGTAGCGGCTGCTTCTATGCGGCATTCCCCTTCTTTTATCCAAGTCCTGCACCTATCAGAACCCTGCTACCCACATTCAGGGCAGGACTTCCGGTTCAATCCACCGTTACACAACCAAAGTCACATGATCTGGGGTGAGTCAAGTTGACAAACCAGACCAACTATTACACTGAGCAATGAGGAACCCTCCTACCAACAGGAACCTTGCACCCTGGAAGGGCCTGCCTCTATTTGATGTCTGTGGGGGAAGAACACCCAATTGTCTAGGTGAAGGGAGGGCCCAGGACACCAGAGCTATTGAGCTCCTGAGGTGGGCCCTGCACTTCCACCCACTTACCCCTCTGGCAACACCTCTTAGAAAGTGGTCTACATGCCACGGTTCTAGGAATAAGAAGGTGGACATAGAAGGGACCCATGGTGGATGTGGCCATGTTGGCAAGGACTCTAGTAAGTGCAAGGTGTGATTTTCAAGTGGTAACAGAAACACAGTGTTCATCCAGAAGGTGAGGATCGAGAAGCATTCTGCGTAGTTAATGGACAGCTCACCACATTTTGGGTTATCTGCAGTGAACCACTGAATTGCTGAGATCTTGTGAAGAACTGGTCAGGCCCATGTCCAAAGCTCAGCAGAAAAAAAGCTGACCTGACTGATTAGGGTTAGGTCCACCAAGACATAAAGCTCCAGAGTCCATCATGACTTTAACCAGGAGGCCGCTGGATGCCTCCCTAAACTCCAAGGTGATAGAGGACATCCCCAACCACCAGCAGCATCAGCAGTGGCAATAATGAACGGCATGGGTGAGGGAAGCAGCAGGCCAAGCTAGCTTCGCACGTGAGGCTCTGCATACAGTGGGCTATGAGAGCTAAATAAGAGTTCAGATGCCCTCCCAGTAACTAATGCATTTGTGAGCCCAGGGAACTGGCACACAACATCTCCCAGCACTCCAGGTCCCAGGGAGGAGGGAGGTGGAATTTGGTGGAACATCAGGTCACACCCTGCTTGTAATCCTGCAGGAGATTGTGATCAGCCACAGGCCATCTCATAAGGCTGCCGTCTTGCTGCACACAGGAAGTTTATGCCAGAAGTGGACCCTGGCAGGAAGATTTCAATTAAGATCCTCCTAAGAGAGAATCATCAGGGAATGGGGAGGAGGGATGGAAGCCAGGGAGGGTGTTGACTCAGCACAGTCCCAGCCTTGACCTGATCTTCAGGGATCTCTAGGGAGCATCCCTCCTGGAGGCAGGAGCTGGACTTCCTGTTCCCATCAGCCTTCCCTGAGGGCTGCCCAGAGAGGCATCAGCTCTTGGAGCTCTGCTCTTGCAGCCTCTGGGCATAGCGGCTGAGCTCTGAAGGAAGCAGGCTCAGCCCTGTAGAGAAAAGAGCCAGATGCAGGATGAGGCAGAGCACTGGGGATGAGGATCTGCAAGTATCTTTCAGAACACCAGCAGTGTGACTCCATCTCCAGGGGGCTTCGTCTAGGACTAACCCACTTCTGGGTCCCACATGAACAGTCCAGCACTATATAAACACCACTAAGACCCCTGAGCTCCGTCTGACCAGAGAGCTTCATTCTGAAGCCTGAGTCTGGGTAGTCAGGTGAATATAGGGTACACATCGGGGCTGGTCAAGGTGAGGAATAACAGAGGCAGCACATGTGGGACTGATCTGCCAGCCCAGCATTATGAGCTCTGTCCTTGCCTTTGCATCCAAGCTGGGAAGACCACGGGTGATTTCCAGTTACCAATCAAAAGAGCACTGTTTTCTTATTGATGTCCTACAGTAACTCAAGGAATATGACATAAAGCTAATAATGCTTAAATTATTATGATGTAAAGGTAATACATCTCATGTTATATGATGAGGATGCAATAGGAAGAAAACAAACACACGTGAAATATATAGGGAGATAGATACACACTCACACAAAGATATTCATAACTACTCAAGACAATTACAGTCCATTTTTATAATCATCATGCATTCTAGCTGGTATTTATAACAGCAGTTGCCTTCCTCCATATCTGTGGGGGACCCCTCTTTGAATACTTATATCCACCAATGCTCATGTTCCTTATATAAAGCATTGCAGTACTGGCCTATAACCTACATACAACTTCCTTTGTACTCTACATCACCTCCAGGTTACTTATAATAGTTAATATGATCTTATATTTTGGATCTAGAATGACCCCCCAAAGCTCATGTGTTTGGAAATACAGCACTATTCAGAAGTGAAATAATTTATTCATGAGGACTCTAACCTCACCAGTGGTTAAATCTATGTGATGGATTAATAATCTGAATAGATTTTCTAGGCGGTAACTGTGGGCAGGTGGGACGTGGCTGGAGGAGATAGGTCACTGGGGACATGGCCTATATCTGTCCCTGGTCCTTTCCCCCCAACTCTCTCTGCTTCCTGGCTGTCATGAACAGAGCAGTTTTCCTCCACCATGCCCTTCCACCATGATGGTTTCTGCCTTGGAGCCTGCTGACCATGGACTGAATCTCTGAAACCATGAGCCAAATAAACCTTTCCTCCTCTAAGTTGTTCTTGTCAGGTGTTTTGATCACAGGGATGAAAAGCTGACGAATACAAAGTGTAATGTAAATTGTTGTTATACTGTATTGTTTAAAGAATAATGACAAGAAAAGAGTCAGTCCATGTTTCGTATAGACACAATTTTCTTTGCTAGTATTTTCAATGCATAGTTGATTGAATCTGAAGAGGCAGAAACGGTAAGACTTTTAGAGGGCAGTAACTTTCACAGATGCCAAGATTCCAGAAATCATACAAAGATCTTATAAAGCTCTTCTTTCTGTGGTGTGTTCTCAGTGCCTGATACAGTGCTGATGATCGACTAATGTTTGAATGAATGAACGACAGTCTTCTACTAATAGAAATCTCGGCATCTTTTTATTCTCTTTTATTTCCTAGGGGAGAGTTCTCTGGGCACTTCTCCATCTTTATATAGAATCCCCAGCCTCTCTTCACCAACTTCCAGTGGGTTTTGGCTTTCCACAACTGAAACATGATTCCAGAAGCAAATATCTAAACCAGTGTCCATCCCAGTGAGTCCCCTAAAATCTCACCAGAGCTGTGGGGGGCATGCGTTCCTCCTGCTGTGGCCTGATTTCCATGGAAAGTGCTGAGTTATTTCCTCCCACTTTAGAAAATGAATTCAGCATGTGTACACTCCTCTCCAGAGGACAGAAATCCAATTCTGATTCCATACCTAGGTGTGGTCAAAAGTAAACTCATTAATCAGAGCCCTGATAGGTGTGATACTACAAAATGAGTTCTCCAGCCGAGATGTGGACACACCTCTTGATGACAGGGCCAGTGGTGATTGGATGCCTGTGCTGCCAGTTCACCTTGGGTCAGGGCACTCAACTAGCCTGAAGGAGGGCCCTGCCTAGAGGCCCTCTCAGAAAAACCAGGACCTGGACCCCAACTTCCTCACCTGGTGATCTGCTGCTTACCTTTAGACATCAACTGTAAGTAGTCAGAGAGAAAAAGAATGTATTTGTAGCTTTTCCTGTAGTTAGTCCTTTAAATAAAATGTATTTAAACATTGAACAGAAATAATGTTCTTAATTTTGAAAGGTCAGTGGGATCGTTAGTCCCTTAAAAGACAAGAAGAAATTGTACATGGCCTCGACTAACAAGAAAAATGTTTTTTTGTTGTTGTTGTTTTGTTTTGTTGACTGGTAATGGACTGGGGATATAGCTAATTGGTAGAGAGCTTGTCTAGCATGCATGAGGCCCTGGGTTCAAATCTAGCACCACACACAAAACAATACTGCTCCATACCCCAAATCATTAAATTACACTTAACATATGAGACCCTCAAGGATAAGAGAATACTTTCTCTAAAGGATAAAGTTAGTTGTACATGCTTTAAGGATGTAGCCCAGAGCGCTCTCAGCCATTTGGAGAGGGCTTCAAGGTTATGCTGTGCTGTAAGAAAGTAGCAGAACCAGGTGTGGTGGCGCACGCCTGTAATCCCAGTACTTGGGAGGCTAAGACAGGAGGATCGGAGGTTTGTGGCCATCCTCAACAACTTACGCCCCCAGCAACTTAGTGAGATCCTGTTTCAAAATAAAAAAAATAAAATAGGGTGAGGGGTGTAGCTCAGAGGTAGAACCCCCCGCTGGGTTCAATCACCAGTGCCAAAAAAGAAAAGAAAGTAGTAGAGACTCTTTACCTTCAGAAATGTAGCCTGGAAGTCTGGACTCAAGGAATGTAACCCAGTAAGTTAGTCTCTTCTCCATTACTGTATCAAAATACTTGAGATGAATCAACTTAAAAAGGGAAGAGGTTTATTTTGCCTCCCAGTTTCAGAGCTTTCAGTCCACAGTCAGTTGACCCTATTGCTTTGGGCCTGTGGTGAGGCAGCCCATTGTGGCAGGAGTGTATGGAAGAAGAAGTTGTTTACTTCATTGCCAGAACAAAGGAAGGAGAGAGCAAGATACCAGCATCCCATGGTCCCCACCAAGGATACATCCCCAATACTTAAGACCTCCCATGAAGCCCCTCCTCTTAAAGATTCTACCACCTCCCATAGCGCCAAGCTAGGGACCAAGCCTTTACCACATGGGCCTTTGGGGAACATTGCATATTCAAGCAATTGAAATTGTGATTTAGAAACTGATATGATAAATATTATCTATCAAAATAAGTGAGAGATAAAATTCACATAACCAGGATTTAAAAGAAAATCATCAATATATTGTTCCTTGCTTCTTGGAACTCAGTCAGGTCAAAAACATAAAAAGGCATTGGTGTGTGAAAAAGAGAGAGGGCTGGGGAAGAGATCTCTGTAGATGTGTGTTGTGTGCCCCCATGCCCGCCCAATGGAGGGAAGAGATCTCCGTAGAGGATGTGTGTGCTGTGCCCCCATGCCCGCCCAATGGAGGGAGGAGATCTCCATAGAGGATATGTGTGTTGTGTGCCCCCATGCCCGCCCAATGGAGGGAGGAGATCTCTGTAGAGGATATGTGTGTTGTGTGCCCCCATGCCCGCCCAATGGAGGGAGGAGATCTCTGTAGAGGATATGTGTGTTGTGTGCCCCCATGCCCGCCCAATGGAGGGAGGAGATCTCTGT
>PVJS01044953.1:0-16443 GCA_004027185.1 Glis glis
TGGTGGCGCACGCTTGTAATCCTAGTACTTTGGGAGGCAGAGACCAGAGGATCTGGGTTCGCAGTCAGCCTCAGCTCGCTCTCTCTCTCTCTCTCTCTCTCTCTCCCTGTCTCTCTCTCTCTCTCTCTCTCTCTCTCTCTACTTAGTGAGGCCCTCCGCAACTTCGTGAAACCCGGTTTCAAAAAAAAGTATAAAAAAATAGGGCCGGGGGTGTAGCGTGGAGGTAGAACCCCTGGGTTCAATCCCCAGTACCACAAAAAAAAAAAAGAAAGTTCTAAGACACAACCAAGATGTTGGCTGTTACTGCTGGAATCCTACACTGGTGTTTTGCGCGTACGTGTGTGTGTGTGTGTGTGTGTGTGTGTGTGTGTGTGTATGTGTGTGTGATACTGGGGATTGAACCCAGGGTGTTCTACTTCTGAGTTGTACCCCCAGTCCCATATTATTTTATTTTGAAACAAGGTCTCACTAAATTGTTGATTTAACCTATAATCCTCAGCCTCCCAAATACTGGGATTATAGGCATGCGCCACCACACCCAGCTCTTGTGTTATGTTTGTTTGTTTGGTTGGTTGGTTGGTTGTGTTTTCTGCTTTTGTTTTTTTGTTTTTGCTTTTGACCTTCTGTCTCATAGACACTCATAACAGGTCTACCCTTGACACCTTACATCATGGTGAAGGAGCCATCGGCCCTGCGTGGAACCTGAGGGACAAGGAGCTCATCACCAATGAGCGCCGCCTACTGATTGTTGTTGTTGTTGTTGTTGTTGTTGTTGTTGTTGTGGCACTGGGGACTGAACCCAGGGCATTCTACCTCTGAGCTACACCCCCAACCCCATTTTATTTTTGAGTTTGAAACAGGGTCTCGCTAAGTTGCTGAGACTGGCCTCAAACCTGCGATCCTCCTGGCTTGGCCTCCCAAGTACTGAGATCACAGGCATGAGCCACCACCCCCAGCTCTCACAATTTTTAGAAAAAATAAATAACAGACACCGAGCATACTCCCCCCTCCACTAAAGATAAGGAAATACTATGCACACGGGGCCATCCGCAGCACAAGCAGCTCAGACGCCCCGTCCACAACAGGCGTGTCCACATGACGGCACATGCCTGTCCTCAAAGGGGGACCATACTCTATTCTCCCAACTAAGGCGCACAGAGGAACCTGGGAGGCACCTCGCTGGAGTCACCTCTGGAGTCTGAGACGCCAGGTGCACAAGTGAACAGAACCCACAGGCACTCGGCTCTCGCCCGTGTGTGACACCGCGGCGCTGAGGGAAGCAGGTCAGCACGCATCGCCCTGCAGGAGATCCTGGGGGACCAGAGAGCCCCGAGTGCTCCAGGAAGAAGGCGTCCTGGAAGGAGAGGAGCCTCTGGACACACGTGCTCCGAAAACGCGAGGTTCCTGCTCTCCAGTGAGGTCTACCGGGAGAATGAATTCTTCTTTTTTTTTTAACCTTGATTTCCCCTTTCTTTCTGAGAAGAAAGAGGGCAAAACACATTTTTTCCCTCTGCTATTAGCTCTTGAAACCTGACAAGAATGGATGAAGACGTGAAACACGATTACTGCCCGATTTTTAATTAATTTTTATTGGTGGATGGTAGTAGACCTGATAGTGAGATTCACGGTGGTACATTCACATGGACACGCCATTATTCAGTGTGTTTCCTTCCCTAACCCCCTCCTTTGCCTCCCCCCTTGTTACCCGACTCTCCCACTTTCTCCCGGTCTCTCTCCTAATTCACGTGCGGTCCCTTTTCTTTCCTATTTTCTCTCCAGTTTCCACAAATGAGAGAAAACACCAGCTCCTTGACTTTGAGTCTGGCTGGTCTGATCTCAGTTACACAATGTCCTCCAGCTCCGTCCATTTTCCTGCAAATGACATAATCTCGTTCTTCTTTAGGACTGAGTAGAATTCCACTGTATGTAAAGACCACATCTTTATCCATTCATCTGTTGACAGCCATCTTGGTTGGTTCCATAATTTGGCTATTGTGACCTGTGCTGCTATAAACATGGGCACTCGTGGCACACAATAGTGTCCTGACTTTACAGTATTCTATGCTTTTGGAAAGATACTGAGGAGTGGAACAGCTAGGTCCATTCCTAGTCTTCTGAGGAACCTTCACACTGATCTCCACAGTGGTTGTACCAATTTACAATCCCACCAAAGTGTGTAAGTGTTCCCGTTTCTCCACATGATCACCAACATTTATCACTGTTTATATCCCCCCCCCCTCTACTGAGGACTGAACCCAGGGGCATTCTACCTCTGAGCTACACTCCTAGCCCTATTTTATTTTTTATTTTGAAACAGGGTCTTGCTGAGTTGCAGGCCTCAAATCTGCAATCCTCCTGTCTCAGTCTCCCACTGGGATTATAGGCATGTACCGCCTTGCCTGGCTCCTACTTTATTTTTTATTTTGAAACTGGGTCTCACGAAGTTGTTGAAGGTCTCGCTAAGCTGCTGAGGCTGGCCTTGAACCTGCAATCCTCCTGTCTCAGCCTCCTGAGCACTGGGATTACAGGTGTGCATCAGCACACCCGGTTTATTGTTTATATTCTTGATGGTTTCATTCTAAGGACTATTGCCAAATTTAGGTTGTTGGGTTTCTCATATTAAAAGCCCATGCTGGTGTCTCCACTGAGACACTAGAAGAGCTGCCAGCCCCGATGGTGAGCTACCATCGCAGCCTCGGGTCCCCCCACCCTGCATCACAAGACACAGCCCGTCCATGATGGCGCTGCCCTCCAGCCTTGTTTCTGCAGCTACTCAGAGATGGTACCTTATAAGCTTTGCCATGCACCCTTTGCGATAATTTTTGTGTATGTGTATGTGTATGGTACTGGGGGTTGAACCCAGGGGTACTTCTACCTCTGAGCCACACCCCTAGCCCCCTTTTAAACTTATTTACTTATTCATTCATTTATTTATTTTTGATATTGAGGATTGAGCCCAGGGGCATTTTACTTCCAAGCTATACCCCCTGTCCCCACCCCCTTTTTTAAAATTTTTTGTTTTGAAATAGGGTCTCGCTAGGTTGCTGAGAGTCTCGCTAAGTTCCTGAGGCTGGCCTCCTGTCTAAGCCTCCCAAGTATTGGGATTACAGGTGTGTGCCACCACGCCGGGCTTGGATAATTTGTTAAAGGCAAACGTGACTCATGAGCACCAAGTCCAGGAAGGACGTGCTTGCCAACTTAAGTGCAGGCACGTCAAGTCCCCTCTGTCAGTGGGGCAGGACCCTTTGCCTGGATTTCGGCCTGTTGGCAACGTTCCCCCCCCCCCCCGAGCTCCTCCACATTCGCACCGAGAGCTGCCGTGAGCAGCAGCTCACTCCCTGCCTGGGTGAGCTCCATTCCTGGCGCCCAGGAAGTACCGAGTAAAAGAGCCACCGAGTACTTTAGCACAGTCAAGCAGGTGCCTATGGGATTGTTACCTAATTTCCTGCAGCACCAGTCACAGAGCTGCCCATGACGGGAGGCAGCTTAGGAAAGTCCGCAGACATTCATGACAAAAGAGAGCAAGGAAGAAGCAAGGCTCTAAACCCGGCCCAATGAAGAGGCTAAACCCTAGGGGACCCCGTCAGGCCCAAGGGCTTCCCCTAGAGCCATCCCGGTTCTTCAAAGCGCACAGTAAGGCAGGGCGCCTGCTGCCTGTGCACTTGCCACACTAGCAGCGTCCTGAGCTGTAGCTCCGCGCTCTGGGGGGGGGGGGTGCAGCTGCAATCAGTAGTGTTAGCACGCCACAAACAGTCCTTCACGCGCTCCCCAATGCCTAATAATCGTCACGTTTGCACTAAAATTGATGAGTAACAGCGGGCCTTTCTTAGCACCCCTCCCCCAGCCCGCCAGCCCAGTGGTGGCCTCCTCCCCCTCCGGAAGCAGGAGTGGCATCGATTTCTATCTGATTACAGGAGAGCTTGCCCGACTTTCCCCAGTTACTTAAGCCGGCGTCGCGTTGCGTGTCCTTAGAGACCAGGGCTCCGCTCAGGCAGAGAGCGTCTAGACGGTATTCATGACCCATCTGTCTGGCACGGCCCAGCGGATGGCAAACTCTATTAGAACCGAAGCCACTGCTTCCCTCCGCCTCCTCCCAGCCCTCTCTCCCTGTGTGAAGCAGGGATCTGACACTGAAAATTACTATCATTGTTGCAATTCTCAAAATAGCGCCAGCAGACCTTCATTAACATCCACGCTAGACTACTAAATATTTAAAGAAGTGGATAAATTTCATCTGAAGTGGGACGGCCCCACGCACGCGAAAGCAGGAACAGAATCTAAATGTAAATGCAAGAGGTTGTTTCTATCGGAGCAAATTTAGTGTCACGGCAGGAAGAAACGATGCCTGAGTTCATTAAAACTTGCCCTTCCCGTTGCTCTCCGCCTTTGTTGATCTGGAAAGGCAGAATCACCGTCGGAGACCCTGCGGGGTTTTAATTGATCAGAAAGCCATCCTGGAGAAACAAAGGCAGCAAGTGAAGGGATGGGGGGCTGCCAGGCCTCGCTCCTCTGCCCCCCGCAAAATGCACCCAGGTGGGAACCTGTCCCCGCGAGGACGCCCTGCAACCTGAGCTGCGCTCCCAGCAGCGCCTCGCACTCACCTTGCTAGACCGCCACCTTGGATCATTTCCTGCCAGTCAATAATTGTTTTGCCGTGGATCCTTTTCTCTTTTTTAAGTTGAATAAAAGGGGGCGGGGGAGCTCTGTCAAAAGAACGCAGCCTGCTCTGCAGAGGGCTTGGTGAACTACAGCAGCTCACCTTGCAGTGCTCAGAGACACTCCACAAACCCAAGCCCGGGCAGGCGGACAGGGCCACAGGGCGCACATGCACACGGTGCCGGAGGATGGGAGGGTCCGGGGCTGAGCGCACCCTCAGGCCCAGGGGCTCTTGGGGTTCACAGCAGGAGAAGAGGGAGTGGAGTTGCAGAAACAGAGCTGGCCGGCCATGCTGCCTCGCCTGCACAGGGCAGCCACCATCACACCAGCCTCCCTCTGGATGAGGAGGCTGAGACAGGGAGCTGCCTCCCCCGGCACAGACATAGTAGGAGATGGGTAGGATCCAAGAAGGGACAGCTTACTGAAGGAACTAAAGAAAAAAAAAAAAAACAGTGATCCCTGACACCCTAGGGTTCCTGGGTTAATCTTTCCCAATTTATTTGAAAATCCTGCATGAAACTAAGATTATGTACCAATTAAAAATTGTCACATGAATGGCTGCCCTTGGAGCGCTCACTCCTATGCTCCAGAAGAACAGGCTGTTGGTTTGATCTACACCCCCAAACCTATAAACCATTTAAGAGCTGATGAGTAAACCCCTGTCTTACTGGAATGATACATGGGAGAGAATAATAAAGGAAAAACAAAACCATGTCGGAGGTCATATTCCAGCAATAGTGCCCTGGCTGTGCGGCTGGAGGAGTTGCTGGGCCTCTCTGAGCACTGCGAGCCTATGGAACCTTCCAAGGAAGGTTCTGAGACGTGGAATGAGCTGACGGTGCTCAGCTGGCCCTCAGTGGACGGCGGCTCCCAGGACGCGGCGGGCCTGCAGGAGAGGGACGTGTCCTGAGGACTGACTACACGCCGCCCGCTCTGCGCCGTCGCATCCTCAGAACACCCTCTGAAGGCGGTGAGAACCAGCGTTAAAGCCTCATTTTATAAATGAGGAAGTCGCCCTGGTAAGCAGCTGCCTACAGCCACAGAGACTGACGGTGTCAGGACTGGAACTCAGAACCGACACTGGACACAGCTGCCGGGACCTCGCCACTGCGATGCTGTCACACTGACCCCCCAGCTCTGTGAAGCCTGGGGCGAGGGGACTCATCGGGCAACCGAGGGCACACACCCACACCCATACACTCGCCCACTCGTGCACACACACCATGCACAGACCCACACTCGCATATCACACGTCCTCAGGGCCCAGTGGGGAGCGTTTCACATTTTTTCTGGGCTTGGCGTGAACCGTCCTTCACACAGCGGCGCATAGAGAGGTCGACGCTTTCTCCCTCCGGGCCGAACGAGAGAGCCCTGACCAGTTACAAAGCGCAGTCACTCGCTTCACTGGTCCCAGGACACACAGCTACAGGCTTGTGCTCTGGCTAGTTTGGGTGTCTATGGCAACCAAGCACACACTTAAGGACAGACTCTTTGGGGGGCCAGGCCGAAGCCATCTCTTCCTTTGTTGTATCATACAGGCTGCAGGACTGTGTGGCTATTTTCAACCCCCAGTTCCACTAGCAGGGTAGGAGGCCAGCCATGCAAACCCAAGTTTTTGCATCCTCTGTTCAGACTTGTGCTTTCCAAGACAATACTCAGCCCTTTACTCAGCAAAGGTTTGCAGGGCCAGACACCGGGCGACCTAGAGGCCACGTGCCACGTGAGGGCACCAAGGCCCGGTGAAGGCCTTCCAGGCACGGGACCCCACAGGCCATGCTTGTCACGCGCTGGGAAGCAGCTGAGGAAGGACACATCCCCTGTCCACTCTGCACAGTCGACGCTCTGTTAGGAGTAGACGCAGCCCCGCCTTCAAGGAGCTTCATATCTCCTGGGATTCCACGTGCACGCAGAGCAGACGCCCCTAACAGGGCAGAGTGCTGCAGGGAGCCAAGCAGGAGAAAGTCTTTCTGGTTGTGAAGTTGGGCATCAGGAAGTGTGCCCAACGATGTAACTGATGAGTGTTAAAACACTGAGGCAAACTGGGCCAATGGCACACGCCTGTAATCCACGTACTTGGGAGGTTGAGACCAGAGGATCACAGGTGTAAGGCCAGCCTCAGCAACCAAGTGAGACCCTGTCTCAAAATTAAAAATAAAAAGAGCTGGGGTGCCGCTCGGAGGTAGAATGCCACTGGGTTCAATCCCCAGTACCACAAAAAGAAAAAAAAAAAGGACAGGGACGGATCGATCTTATCAACTGTGGAGAAAAACTGATAATAGAAGAACTGGGGAAAAGTCCACTGGGTTTGGCAATGAACCGTCGATCCCAGAGGAAGCCGCTGGGAAAGAGAGAGGTCACAGAGGAAGCAGTAGGGCGGCGAGGGGCGGCGGGGAGGGAGGGGACCAGGGGGCATGGGCTGCAGAGTCCAGGTGAGCAGAGCAAGTGGGAGAGTGGAGGAGGAAGCAGGGTGAGTTTAGCAGAGGACAGAGGACTCCGAACACACAGGGCGCTAAGGAAGCCACAGGCAGGGAGGCCACAGGTAGGGAGGTGAGAATGAGGGGCATGTTATGGGTTGGCTATGGAATGCCCTGGAAAAGCAATTCAAAAATGTTCAGCTGTGAAATAATTGAATCAGGGCTCTAATGTCATCAGTGGGAAAGTCCACTGATGGAGTAATGATTTGAACGGGTCTCCTGGGTGGTAAGTGTAAGCAGGGAGGGTGTGGCTGGAGGAGGTGGTCACCGGGTGCACGTCCCTGGTCCCTTCCTCCCTCTCTCTGCTTCCTGGCTGTCCTGAGCAGTTTCCCTCTGCCAGGCCCTGCCACCATGATGTCTAGGCCTTGGAGCCAACCAACTATGGACTGAACCTCTGAAACCGTAAGCCAAATAAACTTCCTTCTCTAAGTTGTTCCTCTTGGGTATTTTGGTCACAGAGGCAAAAAGGGCTGACCGGTACAGGGCAGGAGGAAGCTGAGAGGACATGGAGGAAAAAGAAGAACCTAGCAGCATATCCCGAAATCCTGGGACAAGTCCTGGAGTTGGTTTCCTGAGTGAGGTAGAGGGGTGTCCCCGTCCAACTTGTGTTAACTCATCAGTTCATGATGACATAAAGAAAATCTCATGGGTTACCTTTGAAACTTCCCATTCTTCGGCTAACTCATCCTACGTAAAAATGCTTCAGCATGATCCAATAGCTGATGGGGAGCTTCTCTCTATAGACACATCCTCGTGAATTAATGGGAAAGAAAAGAGAACTAGGTTCTGACGGTTCTGTAACCCCTAATGACTGATCACATCACGGAAAGACAACCTTCACCACGTGCCCAGGACAGAAGACGGCTGCACCATGAAGCACTTACACACGCACAACGCTCACACTCCCTCGCTCCAGGCCTCGAGGTCTACTTAGCAAGCAACAGAAATGAGGAGGGACAGATGAGCTTATTCAGTGACTCCCTGGAAAGCACTCAACTATGGAACAAATAGTCCAGGGCCTCCCACCAAAAACTGCGGGGGTGCACAGAGGGGAGAGGCGACGCAGCCGTGGAAGGAGGACCCCGGAGCGTGCGAGTTCCCTAGCGCATCAGCCCTCCACAATACTTTGGGCTTCTCTGCATCTTGGTTCAAACAAACTGTAAACAGGACAAATCAACGCACACATGTATAAGACAACTGAAGAAACGTGCACTCCCGTGAGAGATCTGATGACGTCACGGAACCATTGTTGATGCTTAATGAAATAATTATAAAAAAAGTAAGGTCTGGCAGATCTCCGTGTGACCTTTGTTTTAAATACTCTAATTGGAGCATTGTAATTCTACATCATAGTGATATTCAGAATGATACATCCGTACGTGCACACAGCACTTGGTGCGTTTTCCCCCACATCCACCTTGGGTGTTACCTCTTAATTGCTCTGTCTTAAGCATAAATGTTTGTTATTTCTACAATGAGAAATCATTTAACAACAATGTAATAGGGTCACTTCCAGCCCAGCTGTAGCCTTCTGTTTACCAGTTGATCCAGCCACAGTTATTACTATTTTGCAAAATAGTAAAAAAAAAAAAAAAAGGTATCAGTACTTGGGAGGCTGAGACAGGAGGATTGCTGGTTCGAGTCCAGTGCATCGTAACTTAGACCCTGTTTCAAGTTTAAAAATAAAGTAGGGCTAGGGGAGTGGTTCCGAGGTGGAATGCCCTGGGTTCAATCCTCAGTTACACACACACACACACACACACACACACACACACCACATGGTCCCTCCCTGTTCCTGGCCTTCTGGTGTGCTGCCCGCTAGTCTTCAGGGAGATACTGCTGTCCTGCTCCCAGGCCCCTTCATGCCCTATAGCTCCCCGCCCCCGCCGTGTCCCTGCCCTGTGTAGGTCCCTGTGCACACTGTAGGACAGAAAAGAGCAAGTGCGTCAATGCCATGGGCCCAGGGCGAGCCAGAGGCCGCAGGCCCGAAGACTCTGAGCAACTCAAGGAGACACAGCCCAGGCAGAAAAGCACACACCCATGCCAGCCTTCCAGAACAGTCTTCCCACACAGACAGGGGTCTTGAAGAATGCTCAGTATGAGAAAATGCAAACAGACAAATGCAAATGGAAAACTCTGCTCCTAGACTCAGGAGTTTAGCAAGTGTAAACCACAGACTTAAAATTCACTAGGGCAGTCGTTTTCATAGTGGGGTCTACGTGGCCTTCCCCAGTATAAAAATACAGTAGGGATAGAGAAAAGGGCGTTCTTGATCCGCTCCTATTCTCACATTTGTAGCATTGGCATTTTTGCAGTCTAATTCCCATAACAAAAATGTTTAAATCTGTTATCAAATATAACTCCTCAAAATCGTGTCAGGAAGCTGGGCGCAGTGCTGCACGCCTGTCATCCCAGGACTTGGGAGGCTGAGACAGGAGGATCACATGTTCAAAGCCAGCTTCAGCAACTTAGCAAGGCCCTCAGCAACTTAGCGAGACTCTGTTTCAAAATAAAAAAAAGGCAGGGAGTGTAGCTCAGACTGGAAAAGTCCCTGGGTTCAATCCCTAGTGGTACAACAACAACAGAAATGTGGTAAAGCCGGGGAGAAGCTGAACAGACCCGGTCTCAGAGCCGTGAGGAGGCCACACTAGCCAGTTGCTCACTGTTAGCACACTTGACACAATCGACCTGGAAGAGCCAGCAAGGGTTTCTTCTGCTCAGGGTCCATGTGCGGGCACCCCCCTGCTTTGGGGTCTGGGGTGAGGCACACATCATGGCGGGGTGCCGGTGGAGCAAGCCTGCTCTCCCCCTGGTGGTCAGGAGACCCAGAGAGACACGGAAGGCGAGGGGCCCAATATCCCCTTCAAGGGACAACCTCAGGTACCAGAACACTTCACACCAGGCCGCACCTCCCAGTGGCACCAGGGGCTGGGGACCAAGCCCTCAACTCATCGGCCTGAGGGGGACTCTGGTCCAAACCATAGCAAGGGACAGCGCAGCCGACGTCCGCCCAAGGTGCACTGCGGCCAGCGGGTCTCACCGTCGACCCACTTCATGTCACCCAAGGAAGCACAGAAAACAGAAAACCATCTTCCTCAGAGAAACTCAGGGGCCTTCGAAGCTCCGTCCCATCTCCTTCCTTGTCTTAAAAACCATGAGCTCAAAACCCGGCGAACTTCAAACTCTGATCTCACCGTTTCGAGTTGAGGAACTCTCGGGCCTCAGCCTGGGGTGAAGGACTCACAAGTCGCTTCGCTCCAGCGGCACAGAGAACACACGCTCAGAACCTTCGAGAGTCTTATAAGTGCGTTTACTCTCTTGATGAACAATGAACCCTCCACGTAGCTCTCTTTGCTTATTTAAAGTTATTTCTGACGTGATGTACTCTAAAAGTATTCTATCAAGCCAGAGTGAAGGAAAGCAAATCAACATGGAATTGGCGCTTGCCTATGGCACAGCACAGGGCCGCCAGCTCCGGAACAGAGGGGCGTCTCCGCCGCGAGACGCGCCGCCATCTCTCTGTCCTCACAGAAGAACGCTTCCTGTGTGAAGACGCAAATCTGTCTTCGTAACCAGAAAACAACATCCTTCTCTCTCCCTGTGACCCCAACCTCCTATCCGCTTCAAAAACGCGTCAGACGTGCCGCCGCCAAGGCGAGTGAGAGGGACTTACAGTTGAAGATGCCTGGGGGCGGGTGCTCGGTCACCAGCAGACAGTTTTCTTCGTCACTGTTGTCCCCACAGTCGTTCTCTTGGTTACAGACCAGCGACCCAAGATACAAGCATTTACCGCTGGCGCAGGTGAATTTGCACTCTGGAAAAGTCAATACAAAGCAGGAGCAGTCAACGCAGGCTTGGTGCTCTGGAGCCGTTACCGCCGTCGCTGGGTCTCCCCATCCGTGTGCCAGGATGGTTCGGGACCGCAGAGTGTCTGGGAAGGGCCATCTGGGCAGGCCCGTCTTTCTTTGAAAGGCGCAGCTCGGTGCCTCCTGTGCCTGGCAGGAGCACCCTGAGGCCTGGCCCTGGCTGTTCCCCGACGTGAGCGCCACGGGAGCTCTCTTCCACCACCTGCCCGGGCTGCTGCTGTTCTGCCTGAAAACATTCTTGGCAGTTTTCCACACCTCCAAGGATGGGGGATGCCCATGCAGCAGTGAAAGGGGCTCTGGTAGAACCCAGGAGTTCCAATATGACTCATAAACATCCCAGTACTTGGGAGACTGAGAAAGGAGGATCTCAGGTTTGAGGTCAACCTCAGCAACTTAGTGAGACCCTCGGCAACTTAGCAAGATCCTGTTTCAAAATAAAAAATTGATAAATAAAAAGGACTGGGGGTGTAGCTTGGAGGTAGAATGCTCCTGGATTTAATCCCCAGTACCATAATAATAATAATAATAATAATAATAATAATAAAGTATGGAGCCAGGTGTGGTGATTCTCTCCTGTAAACCCAACTACTCGGAGGCTGAGGCAGGAGGACCTCAAGTTTGAGGCCAGCCTCAGAAACTTAGTGGGACTCTGATTCAAAATTAAAAAATAAATAAAAAGGGCTGGAGGTGTAGCTTGGAGGTAGAATGCTCCTAGGTTCAATTCCTAATACAAAAAACAAACAAACAAAAAATATATGCAGCCAGGCATGGTGGGGCACGCCTATAATCCCAGCTACTTGGGCAGCCTAGGCAGCAGGATCTAAAGTTCAAGGCCAGCATGGGCAACTTAGTGAGACCTCGTCTCAAAGTGAAATTGGGTTGGGAATGTATATGTTAGTAGGAGAGCATGCGCTAGCCCTGCGTTTAATTCCTGGTACAGCAAAAACTAAGGGTAGAGCCCATTTCTACATCCCTGTAGGCCACACTGAACACAGGGTCACTGAAATCTGTATAAATCAACATTTGAAAATGGAACTTGCTTTAATAGGACTCTAAAATAAATCTGCAACCTTAACACAAGACTATCGATTTAAGTGATTAAGAATACAGGAAATTACACAATGATAAGAATTGGTCACGTAAATGTCTTAAGTTATTTTACACTGCATATCATCTTGCGAACCTTCTCCTAGGAGCACCCACACAAGCTGGCAGGATTCACACAGGACACCCCACTGGGCAGACAACGTGTCCGGAAGGTCCCAGGCCCCCGCTGAGGCTGACTCACGGACTCTTTGGACGCTTCGGGTCTCCGGGCCTTGGCTTTATCTGCCTGGAATAAGGCGGAAGGCCTGGATGAGTCCAAAGTCAACTCAGCTCTGATAGTCCATTGTCCAAATAAAAGACAGGGTGTCTGCACAGCAAGGCCCTTGCAGCTCCGCTAGCCACGCGCGGCTGCACCAGACCAGCCTGTCCCTCCCGAGGGACTGACCACAGCCTTCAAGTGGAGTAACCCTTTACCTGTCACAAGAGACGGGACTTCAGTTCTCAAGGGATTCTGTGAACCCACAGGAGAGGGGATTATAACCCATCATGTGTTCACATTCTAAAGGAATACAGAAGCCAGGCGTGGTGTCCCACACCTGTAATCCTAGTCCTGGGAGGCTGAGACAGGAGGATTGCAGGTTTGAGGCCAGCCTCAGCAACTTAGTGAGACCCTGTTTCAAAATAAAAAATAAAAAGGGCTGGGAGTGTGGCTCAGAGGTAGAAGGACCCTGGGTTCAATCCCCAGTAGCACGAAAAGAAAAGAATATAGAAAAAGAAACTAACCAGAGCCCCTGACCTCGTTGAGAATAACACGTGAACGTAGCCCCAACACACGTCTGCACACCCGTGGCTCGCTGAACATCTCCAGGCTAGAAAATCGGTGCGCTGACCGTGACCAGGCCACGTGGTAGAGTTGCAACCGGAGCCAAACTATCATCCCAGAAGGTGGAAATATTAAATTCCGGCTGCTTGAAATCACATTTATGAAGTGACTTTTTTAACTTAATGGAAAAAAGGGTTGTCAAGAAAAGAATTTATCTTCCTTTCCAAAAGAAACACTGGACTTCAGATTAATACCAAATATGAGAGGGACAGAAGCCCAAGCCAGGCACTCTCGGTGCTGTTGGAATGACGATTGGAGACAAGGGCCATCAACCGGGCCCGAAGCAAACGCTAGTGGAGATTCTACCGTCCTGTGGCCAGGGGGCCTGACGCTACACGACCATAGTCAAGTTCACGTGGAACTTTAAACCACCAGGCGATAAAGTCCAGAGTACCTCGGAACTGTACTCACTTCACCTTGTTCTGAGGAAGACATGTCCAGAGAAACCGCGTGTTTTCAATGAACTAAATGACACGGTCCAGTTCTTCATCGCATCAGCACTTCAGCCCTTCTATGGTGTGTGCTCGGTACCGAGACTCGAGACGCAGAGCTGACAGAGATGTCACAACACGAATTATTTGCAACTGTGACCTGTAACTAATTCGTCTGCCAACTTCCTCCAAGGCCACACGCTTTCCTCCTCTGTAGCCTTCATACCCGGAGCGCCGCCCAGCCAGCAGCGCAGGACACATGCTTTCAATAAGTGTCAATGTCGTCAGAGCCTCGGGAGAACGCTGTGGGATGATCCGGGCGGCTGTTCCTCTCCCCATGGCACTGCTCCGCTCTCTAAATCTGCCTTTATGAGCGTGTAAGACTCACCTGTAACGAGCGTGAAACTCGCTCAACCAAGTTCTCAAAACGGCCTGCGATCTTACGTAGGTTGAACACGGCTCAGCAGACTGGCACTAGTGACCAGCTTAGACAGCTCTCCATTCAAAGATAATGAAGTGCCGACCTCAACCCATCAACCCAACGTGTAAAATGCACAGAGTTCATCAACCCCACATCTGCTCAGTGGTGGGTCCAGTGCCCAACGTCATCACAAATGCACAGAGTTCATCAACCCCACATCTGCTCAGTGATGAGTCCAGTACCCAATGTCATCACAGGCACAGAGTTCATCAACCCCACATCTGCTCAGTGGCGAGTCCGGGCCCAATGTCAAGACCAAGCCCTTCCATCATGGGGCCACTTGAGCCAAACTTGCTGGCCTGAAAAATCCAGGGTATGAGCTTCCTCATGTGACACAGAAAATACCAGAAATGGCTAGAATGCTATTGCCAAAATTCTCTATTTGATTTCTTACTCAAAAAAATCACCAGAATCAACAAAAGATTTTAGAATCACTACATATATGTATTTCTAGTAGTGACGGAACTCTCTCCAAAACTTGGGTCTTCTTCAGTGTCTCTATATTTCTACATAGAGCTTCTGATGAATTTTTCAGTGTCTTGGAACTACCTTAGAAATCCAGTCTTTGATTTTTTTATACTTCTATTGGTGCGTTGTAATTCTACATCATAGTGATTTCAGAGTGATACAAACATCCGCGCACAGCACTCGGCGTGTATCTCTCCGGATCCCACCCCCCTCCCCGCCATGTTAGTGGGATTGGTAGTGATGCCTTCATACACGGACACAGCATTATTTGAACTGTTTCCTCCCTCAAGCCTTGTTTTCCCCTCTCCACCTCCCCTCCCCCCAGTCCCCTTCAATTCTTCTACTGGTCTCTGTCCTCATTTAACTGAAGTCCCTTTTGCTTTCAATTTTCTTTCCACATATGAGACAAAATAGTCTTGATTCTGAGAGGCCCCTAGAGGTTTGCTGGTCCAAACCCCGCTCTCACAGATAAAGAAATTGTCGAGAGGGGAATTTCTGACCTATCCTAACTTGGAGAATAAATTCCTTGTAGTGGAGCATAAACCCCAAGATTTCTACAAAATTGAGCGGGAAAAAAAAAACCTTTCTTATCCTTAATGTCATTCTTATCGAGCATTAACTAATATTAATCACTTCAGGAATACTCTGTGAGAAAAAAGAAAGGAAAAGAACAATGAATCCCAGGACTTGGGAGGCTGAGACAAGAGGACTGCAGATTTGAGGCCAGCCTCAGCAACCTTGTTTCAAAATAAAAAATAAAAAGGGCTGGGGGTATAGCTCAGAGGCAGAACACCCCTGGGGTTTAATCCCAAGTACCACACACACGAAAAGAAAGAACAAGTAAGAATAAGAGAGTTTTCTAAGATGCTGTGTTTTTAAAAAATAAAAATTAAAAAAAGGATTTCAAATTTTTTTACTTTTATTTTTTGGTACTGGGATTGAACTCAGGGCCATTCTACTCCCTGAGCTACACCTCAGTCCTTTTTATTTTTTATTTTGAAATAGGGTCTCACTAAGTTGCTGAGTCTGGCCTTGAACCTGTGATCCTCCTGTCTCAGCCTCCTAAGTGCTGAGATTACAGGTATGCACCAGCACCCCCGAGGAAGAAACAAGCAGAATGTCCTAGCAGTTTCTGTGAATTCCAAACTTATTTACAAAAATAAATAAACCTATATTAAGCCAGGCATGGTGGCGCACGCTTGTAATCCCAGTACTTGGGAGGCTGAGACCGGAGGATCCGGGTTCGCGGCCAGCCTCAGTTACTTAGGGAGGCCCTCCACAACTTAGTGAGACCCTGTTTCAAAATAAAGAATAAAAAGTAGGGCTGGGGTGTTGCTTGGAGGTAAAATGCCCCTGGGTTCAATCCCCAGTACCACAAAAAATAAATAAATAAAAAATAAACCTATATTTAAAAAATCCTATGACCACTGACTTCACAGCCTTAATATTCTAGCCTCCACATAGACAGGATTCAGGTCTACAGGTTTGGCTTGACTTGCAGGAGCACAAACCCGCCTCGAGCGAGCGGCTCCGTCTAACCCACTGGCTAATGTCAACGTTCTCCCGAGTTAAAGGCAGCAGCAGGTCGTTCTCAAATTTTCCGCACTTTCTACAGCCTTGGTCTTCACAGATACGCTCTCAGCCACCAAATGAGGACCTGTGTACGGAACCATATCTCAGCTGTAAAAGCAGCCTTTGTTGTGACTTGGCAAAGCGGTCTACGTTAGTTATTTCTGTTAAAATTCAGAGAGCGCTGACTCATTTCGCTCACACTCCTCCCATCCACAAACCTGGAGGCTGAGAGCATCCGACCCCATCGTCTCTGACACTCGAGCCTCAGGACTCACACTGTGAAGAACAGAGATCAAACCCGGCCATTAGTGAAGGAGAAGGCAAGAACTGATAGGTTTCTAAGCCGGGACGCCATGCCATGCACCTGGAATCCCAGCACTTGGGAGGCTGATGCAGGAGGATCTCAGGTTGGAGGACAGCCTCAGCAACTTAGTGAGACACTCAGCAACTTAGTGAGACCCTGTTTCAAAATAAGAAATAAAATAGGGCAGGGGTATAGCTCAGAGGTAGAATGCCCCTGGGTTCAATCCCCAGTCTCACACACACACACACACACACACACACA
>PVJS01044954.1:0-16444 GCA_004027185.1 Glis glis
GAAGGGGGAGGGAATAGGGTGGGATTGGAGGGAGGGCTAAATGTGCAATGTGTGCATGTATGATGTTCATACCCTGACATATATCAAAATGTATAATTACAATGCACCAATGAATGAACATAAAAAAAAGAGACTGAACTAGTAAACTCAAAAACGTATTTTTTGAAAATGTGCCAAAGGATGGATATCCCCATCCTGAGCACCATTTCCCTCTTTTAAGGAAGTGGAAGATTGATCTACAATTGTGCAGGGGGCCACGATTGTTAAATGCAACAAATAATGGAGATTTTCTTCCTGGAAATTAGGAAGAGGAACCGTGGGACAAGTTCTTTCCCACATCGCTTTCTTATCTATAAAGGGGATGAGCAAGCATCAACATGGTACCTTATGGAACACATAAAGAAGTATTGAAATTAGTCGGATAGCTCAGAGATATACTGAAACCAATTGCTGTGTTTAAGCTGCCAATGACAGGGAGAGCAATATGCCCCCAGAGTCTCTTCAAGTGATCAAAGTTAACCTAAAAGGTATTGAGTCACTGGCCTGTGAATCTGACAAAAAAAAAAAATGCACAGGAATTTAATGTTGAGTAAAAGCATCAAGTATTAACGGAATATTTCTCTAGTGGCTGGTTGATGACCTCATTTCTAATCATTGAACTTTTTGAGAATGGGATTGGTGCATCTATAAAAATGCGATTTTAGAAACATAGCCTTTGGGAGAGTAGGATGTAGTCATCTTGTCATCTTAGAAGCACTGACAGTGTTTCGAATGGCATGTGCACAGTAAATACCTGCAGGATGAGAGAATCAGGAATCTGTGGGAACTGAGAAATAGACTCTTGCAAGAGGGGAGGGAGGCAAGGAGTTGCTCCTGCTCGTTCCCTCGCTGTTATCAGGCGGCTCAGGAGCAGAGCAGAAGAAGGCTTTGATTGGTTGGTGATGTACAGAAAAATCAGTTTTTCAGGTGAGATTCAATAGACAGGGGAGAAAATGGTTAGGATTGAAGAGGAGGCAGTGATGACGATAATGACAGCAGTGGCGGTGACAATCAGCGTGATGACAAGTGTGACAGAACTGAAGAGAAGGAGCACTCACAACTGATGCGGAGGTTGGAGCACCTCAGAATTACGGGGGAGCCAACAGCTGACTGCTGCGCACTTCAAGAGCCACCATTCATGGCCACCATTTACTGAGCAGTTAAAAGGCACTAAAGCATTGCACTGGGCTTTTTACTTGCTATCTTAGTGAGACCCCATGAAGTGTATCTATCTTCTATTTTGTCTCCATCTCTCCACTCTCCAGGATTCCCAAACCCTTCCTTCTGTCCAGTGGAGCACATGGGCCTCACCACTTGCTCTTGCCAAAACCTAGCTCTTTCAGCTACTTTTTCCTCCTACATTCCCAGTGTTAAGCCTAGGAGTTGCTTCAAGTGACACATCGTTCCTTGGCGTCCCTTCCAGACTAACTTCCCTTCTCCATTAAAAAAACAAACAAACCTCTAAACCTAAATTTTATTTCATTTTCTTTTGAAACAAGGTCTCACTAAAATGCTGCTGAGGATCTCACTAATTTGTTGAGGCTGGCCTCGAACCTGTGATCCTCCTGTCTCAGCCTTTCAAGTACTGGGATTACAAATGTGTGCCACATGCCCAGCATCTTTTATAAAAATATATACTTTTATTGGTTCATTGTGGTTATACATCATATTGCGGTTCAGAGTGATAAGAACATTAAGGCACACAGCACTAGGTGTGCTCCCCTCTGGACCCCACCCCTCCCTCACCTTTTCTGAACATCTTACTGAGATTGGTATTGATGACTTCGTACATATACATAGCATTGTTTGAACTGTTTCCTTCATTCTGTCTCCCCCCCCCCTCATCACTTTACTGGAGTCTCTCCTCCTTTATATGAAGTCCCTTTTGTTACCCAATTTCTCTCTAGCTTCCACATATGAGATAAAACCTACAACCGTTCACTTTCTGAGACTGGCTACTTAGCATAATACTCTCTAGTTCCATCCATTTTCCCACAAATGACATAATTCTGTTCTTTATGGCTGAGTAGAATGCCACTGTGTGTATACATACCCCACACTTTCTTTATCCATTCATCTGTTGACCAACTCTGGGGTTGTTCTGTAATTTGGCTACTGTGAACTGCACTGCTAGAAATATGGATATGGGTGTTAGTAACATTGGTGCCTATCAATTCAAGGCTAATTCTCCTCTCTTTTTTTGAACATGTTTGGTTTCTATTTCATCTCCACACTCCTGTCTTCTTTATGAATCCAGTATTTACTAGGTTATTTTTTGCACACAAGACTTTGCATTCCTTGATCTCCAGTATGATCATTTCCACCATTTTACCTCAATGCTCACTGCCATTTCTAGACTTTGTTATGACAAATACCTCACCTCCATAAATATAAATTTATACAACTTATTCCCAAACCTCTACCTTCTATCTTTACACCTAATTCTCTCTAGTATCCTGACTCCAATAATCATTTACCCCATCAGACACTATGGCTTATTCCTTTGACCACTTTTTAACTCTATCTCACCCCCTCATAACTGTGTTTCTTGGACTAGCTTAAATTTCATACCTGTGCATTCTAAGCACTCTCTTTTAAAAATTCTTACCTTCTTTTCCCCCATCCTTTATCCTACTGCTTGCATGGAAAAACAGCTCTGGATAAATTCACCTTTCTACTTTCTCCCAAACTGAAGCAATCCAAATAAACATGGTAGAAGGAAAACAGAAACATGCTGAGTGGTTACACTTAATGTCCTCAGTGGTACTTATAAGCACATGACATTCTCAGTCTACTCCCTTTGCTAATCTCCTAGATGATTATAACATATCTTCTTTCTTTCAAGCTCCCTTATCCTCACCCCTTGGTTCCTTGATTTGATCATCTTAGTTTCTGCTTCCTCTAAACATAGAATAAATTAGAAGAAAATGTCCATAAGATCCCACCACCATACTACTCACTAATCAGCATTTACGCCTCCTCTCTTCTTATTACAAAATACTGTCTGGGCTCTGATCTCATAATAGGCCCTCCAGTTATGCACCAGAACTCATCTTCTCTGGCCTGTCCAGATCTCTTTATCATTAAGATGCTCTTGTCTTATGCTGTCTATTTCTCTCTCCTGATTATTTCCATCAGCATATGAACATACTCTTATTGCTCACATCTTAACACAAAGAAACAAAAGAATTCTCTTGATTCCATATTCCTTGCTAGCTATCACTCAATTTTTCTTTTCTCTTGAACAGGTAAATTCATTGAAGGGGTCTACTATATTTGCCATTTTTGCTTTCTCTCCTCTCTTTCTCTTTTGACATCCAGTCCATTTAGAATTTTACTCACAGCACCATGTATTACTAAATCCAGTTGTCAGCAATCAATTTTTATATAACTTGATCTATCAGGTGCATTTGCCCCAGGAAATCACCTATTTTTACCTTGAATTCACAGCATGGCCTTTTCTCCTAGATTTTTTCCTACCTCAGTGATCCTTCCACCCAATGGCCTTTGCTGATTTGACTCAGATACTAGGAAGGAACATGAACAAATTAGGTAAATCATAATGTCCCAGTGTCCTCATTGGTAAAATGGAACAATAGTAGCACCTATCGATAGAGTCATAGTTTAGATTAAATAAGTTATTACTTATAATGCACTTTCACATAGTTTCATATTTGTACTTTCTATTATCTCCCCAACCTCTAGGCATTGATTTGAGCAAGCCTTAGTACTTGGACCTCTTCTTGAGCTATATTCCTTACCGTGGAGATGTAATCAAATTCATGGGTTTAAATACATCTGTAACTTCAAGCCTTGTAAATATATATTTCCAGATCTGGCCTCTCTCTGACTTCTAGACTTAGACTTTCAATGGTAAACTTCCTATTTCCACTTAAAATGTCTGAGAGACAACATAAATGTAAGTGTTAATGAAGCTGAACTCTACCTCAGCCTTCTTTTACTAAGTTGATGACATTTGCTCAGAGGACTGATTCAGAAAGACCAATTTACTTGTAAATTCTTGAATGTCTAAAACAGAGCGTACTACAGAAAGGTACTTTTCAAGTAAATTCAGCTGGATTGATGTATAAATCTCACAGATGATATCTTGTCATATTTTTTGTGTTTAACACTTTTGCATTCATGCCTTCAGATATATTCAACATACAACTCACCTTGACCTAACCTTGGATTGCTTTACTCATCATCTAAATTTTGGCATGTGAGCACAATATCTAAGACATCGTATCTCAGCATGTTTTTCTTTAGCCTTTGCTATTTATATCTATTACCTCTAGTTATATTAATATTATCCTTTTCTTATTATTATTCAGCCCTAAATTAAACAAAATAAAGTTTTTAAAAATTTCTTATGCATTACATTTTTCAAAGTAAAATTTTAAGAAGATTATCTTCATGATATGGTGTCACAGTTTCAGAAGGATATTTCTCCTTTTTATTTATTTCTTTTTTCTTTTTTAATTGGTGCATTGTAATCATACATCTTGATGGGTTTCAGGGTGGTACAAGTATACATGCACACATCGGTCAATTAGCCCTCCCCCAATTCCCACCCCCATTCCATCCCCCTTTCCTCCTTCTCATGCTCAGCATAGTAGGTGACTTTGATAAGTTTGTGTATGTACATCCTGTTCAATAGGATGTTTCTCTCTCCCCCCCTATCTCCCTCAGTTAGGTTGTCTTCTTTACTCATCTGAGGTTTTCTCCATCTTTGTCTGGAGTCCCTCCTATGCCCTATTCTACCTAGCTTCCGCATATTAAGGAGAGCATCCAACTTTTTACTTTTTGTGATGGACTAATCTCACTAAGCATAATGTTCTCTAATTCCATCTACTTCCCTGCAAATGATGTAATTTTATTCTTCTTGATGGCTGCATAAAATTCCATTGTGTACATATCCCATAGTTTTGTAATCCATTCATCTGTTGATGGATGGCTTGGCCAGTACCATAGTTTGGCAATTGTGAATTGTGCATCTATAAACATTGATATGCATGCATTAGTCTAGTAATTTGGTTTCCATTCTTTTGGGTAGATGCCTAGAAATGGTATTGCTGGGTTATTTCTCCTTTTTAAACTCCATGCAACCTAGGACAAAATTTTAGCTTTACTATGACCATAAATATGGGTCAGAAAATATGAAAATTTAGCAGAATAAAGTTCAATTCTTTTTATTATGCTACTAGATTAAAAAGGAACTAATCAGGAGGACAACAGGGAAAGTATCATTTTGCACTTCTGGGATGGGGTGGGGAGACACTTCCAAATGCATCCAATCTAAAAATTAGAGTATAATGATCTAAAATACCTACCCTCTGAAAGAACAAGGTACTGTTTTGGCAATAATATTGTATGTAAAAATCCAAAGAGGAAGAAACAAATACTGGCAGCAACAGTGAGAATCGGACAGTATGTGTCAAAACACTTGTAACTCAATAACTGGGTAGTGAGCAAGTCAGATGGCCGCTGAGAGTCCAGACCTGCAGTCAAGATGCAGGAGGTGATAAGCAAGTGAATACTCAGGATCTGGATGATAGTTGAGACTTCGAAGCTGAGAGCTCCTGAGGGATCTCTAACCAGTCTTTAGTGAAGAGTTTAAGTTACTTAAAATGAGAACGATGCCAGGAAAACACTGATATCCTGAGATGCGAAAATATGCCTAATCAACCAGAGATGGACTTCTTTTTTTTTTCTCTTGACCATTAATTATATAGAAAGGTGCCTTCATCGCCTGCCCAAGGAAGACATTTAAAAAAGCAGATCTTAAGGTTACAATGAGGATCAGAGTACAAATCTCTGGCATCTGCTTTTCATCATATGAGAGAGCTTTAGCACATCATGAGAAATGTTTACAGTTATGATTCTGAATCATCAAAAAAGGGTAAATCATTTTCAGAATTCTCTGTTAAGATGCACATCAAGAATGGTTAAAATAAAGTCTGAAAAATCTGTGCTCTTCAGAATGATTCATTGAATCCCAGGCTACAAAGAAAATATTTACCCAAGTATTATTTTTAACGTGGTCTTAAGAGGACTAACAGCATACTACATTTCTGGGAATTCTCCACTGATGAAAAAGTCAGCCAGAAATGTTACACACCGAAGGTACTTAACAAAATCTGAGTTGATCAGATTTCAGTGTTTGGGAGTTATTCAGGTCATCTGAAAATGACTTTTCTGTCTCAGTTCATTTAAAACTCAAATTATCTGGAATTGAATGTTGAGCAACCAGTGTGACCAAAGCTTATAGCTAATTATTTAAACCTCAGTAGGGAGCAAAAAGTCTGAGAAAGTAGTATAAGGAGCACAGGTGAGACCCAGAAGTGTGCCCCAAGTACATGCGTTTTTACTGACTCCAGATCCTTACCTCTCCAGCTGTGATTTATGGATCAGTAGCATCAGCACCACCTGGAATGTATTCAAAATACAGACTCCCAGGCCCCCACCCAGGCTCACTGAACCAGAATCTGCTTTTTAAAAAAGTTTATTTTATTGGTGCATTGTAATCACACATCATGATGAAGTTCAGGAAAGTCAGATATTTTCCCGCATATGTGGAAGCTAGGGAGAAATTGGGACACAGGAGGGACTCCAGACAAAGGAGGAGAAACCTTAGTGGAGTGAGGGAGGGGACCTACGGGAGGGGGGAGGAAGACTCGAAGAGGGAAACACTTCAATGGACATGATGTGCATACACATATTTATCAATGCCAATCATACTGTCCTGCATGGGGAGGGAGGGGGGAAGGGAGGGAATGGGGCTGGAATGGGGGAGGACTCACAGAATCTGCATTTGAACGAACTCCTCCTTTGTATGTGACATTTGTCAACTACTGAACAGAGCTACTGGACAAATCATGGTTTTCTGCTCTGGGAATTCTGAGAACAGGCAACCCTTGGTCCTATCCAGTAATTTTTTTTTTTTGGCCCAAATTACAGGTCCATATAATACAAGTACTGAGAATACAATCAATTTGAAATCAGTGCTGTTATCTTACAGGAGCTCTGTGAGAAATCCACAATCAAATGAGCACAGCCAATACCTACAGGACAGGGTGCGTGTGTGTGGGGAGGGTCTGGGAGGATTAACACAGAAGCTGTTCTTATACTATTTTTTATGGTTGAAAGAAATAGAGCACGCTTGTTTTCAGTTTGATGTGCCATTCTTGTAAAGACTATGTGGCATATTTATTCAAATGTAAATTTTAACTAGATTTTTTTTTTGCATGATAGAGAATGTTTCTAAAGTGGCTAACGCCCATGCCGCTCTCTCCCGAATAGGTGATTCTCCTTCCCACAGCATCATTATACAAACTAATGTCTTATTGATATTAATATGTCATTTATAATTTTATATATATTCTTTTAAAATAGAATAGCATCCTGAAACAACTTGACTTCTTATGATATGGATTAAATATCTGGTTGAGGTGCAGAATCCAATGCATGGCAAGGTCCACTGGTCCCTATTTCAAGGCATGTACTTTTGAAGAAAGGAAACACGGAGGCTTCTGTTAGAGGGGATAAAATAAAGAGGAGTTTAAAATTATTCCTTTGATCATTTCAGTGATTTCTGTCTTTGAAAATCATGCTATTTTCTGTTCTTTGTTGTACTTTCTTCTCTCATTTCTGTTTCCATTTTACTTTCCCATTTAGAGAACTGGATCTATTAGAAGAGGAGGTTAAAAAAGAGAAGAACCAAAAAAAAAAAAAATCAAAGCATAGCAGCCTTAAAGCAGTGACTTTCAAACTTGGCTGCTTATTGAAATTACCTGGGGAACATAAAATGCTCATGCCTGGACCCACCTTCTATAAATTCTGATGTTATTAGTCTATAGTGGGGTGCTAACCTCAGTATTTTTTTAAAACTCCCTCTTAACATCTTTGATCTTAAGACTAAGAATAAAGCAATCTAACTGTGGAAATTGACACCAAAGTGAAAACTAAATTTAATGTATATTGACTCATGATTATTGTGTAGATATGGTTCACAGAACAAAAAAAAAGACACCTCATGAGAATATATCCATTTCCAAGGTTATATATATTCATGCATCACAATTAATGGGCTTTGAAATTATAGGACCATTACAGTGGTCAGGTTCAGTACTATACTGATTTGGGGAATAGTATGTGTAGCTATATAGAAGAGACAGGATTTCTGATCATTGCGTGATCTGTTGTACTTATAGAAGGATCTGGTAAAATAATGACCATTCTTAAAATATTTCATTATTCAGTTTATCTGGCCAAAATGTCAGAAAATAAATGCCCACTTAAGGACTGAACTGGGGCAGGCTCAGTAGAGAGAAGGATCAATTAAACCTTGCAGTGTTTTCAAGTCTCTGCTTCCTGCCCAGGTACAGTACACCTAAAGACCATACAGCTCATTTACAGTGGGGAAGTGAGAGAAAAGGATTTCATGAGCACAGTAGAAAGAAGTAGTTTTTAAAGAAGCTATAAAATAAGGGTTAAATCTTAGACTTACAAATCAGATTACCTGAGTTCAAATCTCATTCAAACTACTACCATTTTGTGACTCGAGGCAAGTTACTATCTTGATGCTTTGGCTTTCTTCTTGTGAGGAGAAATCAATGGGAAATCTTTATAAAGTATATGGCCCAAAGACTGGTACTTTAGAAATTTAGCTATTCTTATTACTATCGAGTTTTGATCTCAAATGAATCAAAGCCCTCAGTTTAGCAAGGGTGTTCAATTCTAGAAAATAATAATTTCACTATAAAATATGTTTTTAAGTTTTAGGTTAATCTTTAAAACTTTTAGATGAAAAAATAAGCCTTATTTTAGACTTCCACTTATAAAGCTAGTAGCAAAATTGTTCTTTATCTTAATATCAAGAAGAGAAGAAACTTCCAGAAATTTAAATCTGTAAATCAAAGATAGCTATACCAATCTAACAACATCTTTCCCATGCATGGAAAATAAATTGTCTATAGCATAGAAGTGAACAGCTATACAGCTAATTTTATTGTCAAATTGATTGCAAAACTAATTTTCATAAAAGGAACTCCATTCTCTCACTGGCTTTTATTTTATAACTTATAAAAGATCAGAGACTTTGTAGAGAGAGTACTTTTTCAGTTTCAAAGAAACAGGCTGGAGAAAGGAATAAATTAATTCAGAAAACATTCCCTACACCCACCCCTCTGCTCATCAAAAAAGCTACAGGCACTAAAATTCATTAACATTTCTATGAACATAAATTTGAAATATTCATTTTCATTAAGTAGTCTACTGAATATGGCAAAATCAAATTTATCTAAGGAGATATCCAATGCTGCTAATTTCCTTGACAATGGGGACATAAAGCAAGGGAAGCCATGAATCATTCATGAAGTTCAATTTACTTCTGTTATTTTTGGTGTTTAGCAACCATGAATAGAAAGTGTGCAGCATGTTGTAGATGCTATTTTTAAATTATTTCAGATCAGAATTAATGATTTGGCAGGCGGCAATAAAGTAAGAATGGTTCAAAGGCTTTTGCTTATAATTGTCCCATATTTCATATTTTCTTGTGAGGATTTATATGTTCATGTATTCATAACTTTTTTTCTACATTCAACTTTCCTTTATGAATCAGAATCACTTTAGAACCAATATTTCAGGCAAGCATATAAAGTAATTTACTGGTGATATACTTAAATTGAATTTAAGAGTTCTGGATTTGGGTGCCAAAAGAGTCCTTGAAGGTTATAAAATTGAAATGGCCTCTCACTGAGAAATATCTTCTACATTATTACTGGTAGGTGGCCATTTCCAATCATTGGAGTGTCTCATGGGAAGGGAAAACCTTCAAACCTTCCTTTCTCCCTTCCTTCCTTCCTTCCGATTGAACACAGGGGCATTCTATCTCTGAGCTACACCCCCAGCCCTTTTTATTTTTTGTTTTGAAACAGAGTCTCTCTAGGTTGCTAAGAATCTCACTACTTGCTGAGGTAGTCCTCAAAACTACCTTCTGTCTCAGCTTCCTAAATCCTGGGATTACAGGCCTCCATCACAATACCCAGCAGGAAATTCTTTCTTGAGCAGGTACTGTATGAATGGGCAATGCTACTCATATCTCTCTTACATTCTACACCTACCTTCCTAAAACTTCTGCCCACTGTCTGTTTGTTTGCTGCTGTATCACTAGCACTTGCTGGCACAGAGAATCACTGTGGTTACAACTTAAGACATGTTAGTTGAATTGAATTGAATGTGTCCAAATCTAGCACTATGGGCCAGGAGGTGCCCCAGATATTTGGTCAGACATTATTCTGGGTGTTCCTGTTAGGTCGTTTTGGATGAGATTAACATTTAAATTGTTAGAATCAATAAAGCAGGTTGGCTCCCTAACTCGATTGGCCTCATCCAACTAGTTGAAAGTCTGAATAGAATAAAAAGTCTGGCTATCCCCCAAGTAGGGGAGAATTCCTCTTTTCTTCCTTCAACCTGGAACTTCAGCTTTTTTCCTGCCTTTGGATTCAAAGTGAAACATTGGCTCTTTCCAGGATTTGAGTTTGCTGGCTTTTGCACTAGAACTGCATCAACTCTCCTGGTTCTTAGGCCTTTGGACTGAGTCTGGAACTAACCACTGGCTTCCCAGCTTGCTGACCCATCCTGCAGATTTGGGTACTCATCAAGTCTCCACGATTGCATGATCCAGTTCCTTACGATAAATCTCTCTTGCTCTCTCTCTCTCTCTGTCTCTCTCTCTCTCTCCCCACCCCCTATTGGATCTGTTTCCCCAGAGAACCCTGATTAATGCACAGTACAACTCGGAACATAAGGCTTCTCTTCTAAATCATAGTGTTTAAAATATTAAAAAAAGGCTTTTATGCCCCCTAAATTTTTCTTCCCAGTTATCTTGGTCTTCCCCCTCTGCATAAAATTATCTTAATAAGACTTTAAGAACTGGATATGATTCTCCAGATGTAGCCACACAAGGGCAGATGTTTATAGACCTCCCCCTGCCTCATGTCTAGATTTATTTTTATATTATTTCCAGGTGTTACTATAACACATTAAATAAATAAAATTTATCATCTCAACCCTGCAAACCTTACATTTTCTTAGGAAACTTTCCACAGTTAGGTTAAGCCATTTTATTAGGTAGACACATTTTTTAACCATTTGCTGTCTATTCTTGTGGAAAAGAAAATAATTTTGTATTAGAAATAATCAAATGTAGCCGGGCGTGGTGGCGCACGCTTGTAATCCCAGTACTTGGGAGGCAGAGACCAGAGGATCCGGGTTCGGGGCCAGCCTCAGCTACTTAGTGAGGCCCTCCGCAACTTCGTGAGACCCGGTTTCAAAATAAAGTATAAAAAATAGGGCCGGGGGGTGTAGCTCAGAGCTGCCCCTGGGTTCAATCCCCAGTACTGCAAAAAAAAAAAAAAAGAAATAATCAAATGTGACTATTGCTTAAAATTCTATATATATGTTGATACTACTAAGACATGTGAATGAACAAAATGACAATGTTCTGAGACTAACAGAGTTGGATTGTTCATTAAATTTAATATAACAATACAATGCCTATTAAAAGTTGCCAAATTATTTTTTTTCAACAAGAAACCAGTAGAAAAATAACTAGGTTTCACTGAATTTTACCTTTGACAACCTGGCTAAGGTTCAGTAAGAGGCACATAGACAGTTAATGACTTATGCTGAGGCCAAAGCAGTCAGTGTTTCATGATGTTGATCAGCCTACTGAGATTTCTAAAGTAATTAAAATGCTAGGTTTTTCTCTATCTGGATCTTGGCTGACACATTTACAATCTGAAGTTTTGAAATAGTCTTAAAACATGAATATGAAACTGTACAAATGAGTGTTTTATTGTAAGTAAAAAAAATCTGTGCTTTAAATCTTATCTGAAAACTTAAAACTAAATTTTATCTTCTAAAATTCAAAAGACTGGAAAAGTTTGCAGCTAAGAAATTTAGCGTACATTCATGTCACAAATGTTTATTATCATGTACTAAGCTAGATTTTAATTATTGGGTAGTGAACCAGAAAATAATCCATTCCCTCACAGAGTTTATGATCTACAGGGAGAAGGAAAAATAAACATGGAGAAAACAAATACTGCTAAGTGCTACATGAGTATCTTAGTCTATTTGGGCTGCTATAACAAAATATCCCAAATTGGGTAGCTTATAGACAAGAGAAATTTGTTTCTCACAGTTCTATAGTCTAAGTTCAGGATCAAGACACTGGCGTGACCTTCTGAGGAAAGCTTTATTGGAGGTGAGAGGTAGGAAGGTGGGTGTCTGATTATAGTGAGTAAAGAGGAATTTGAGGCAATAGGCAACATATATAAGCCATTCCTTCAGGTAATTTGGAGAGAAAGAAAGTATGGAGATTAAGAAAAAGCTTAAGGAAGTTGTAGGGATGGGGTAGAGGAAAAGAGTTTTCAGCTTGTTCACAGGCTATGAAAAAGAAGAAGTAAGTTGCAAGACTGGGAATTTGAGAGATTAGGGGTGAGAGGTATGTGCATTGAGATAATCAATTCTCAGAGGACTCCTGAACACAAGGGAAGGGCCAGCCCATAAAAATAATTCAAGGCCGGGCGTGGTGGCGCAGGCTTGTAATCCCAGTACTTTGGGAGGCGGAGACCGGAAGATGCGGGTTTGCGGCCAGCCTCAGCTCTCTCTCTCTCTCTCTCTCTCTCTCTCTCTCTCTCTCCCCGCCCCCCTTAGTGAGGCCCTCTGCAACTTCATGAGACCCGGTCTCAAAATAAAGTATAAAAAATAGGGCCGGGGGTGTAGCGCGGAGGGAGAACGCCCCTGCGTTCAATCCCCGGTACTGCAAAAAAAAAAAAAAAGTTCAAATATAGGGATTAACTCAATGATAAATAAGGACATTTAGAAGAAGATGGGTGAGAACACAGAGATTTCAGATTTGAATTGGCTTCTACCTTTTTGAGAGTAGTGAGGGGGGTAAAGATTTTCCTTAATTTGTGCTGCAAAAAAATAGGAAAAGGAAACTGACTCCATGATTGTTAACCTGAGCCCCTTCCATATCTCCATGATGCTTTTGGCTATCAAACCTTCACATGATAGCTTTATTGATTTCAAATTCCAAATCTTCTTTATACTAAATTCTTTGATTGATTTTTCTATATACCATTAACTTATTTTATAGCATCCCAGGGCTATGACGCTGTTAATCTGCTCCAAGTTCAAGTAAATTTTCAATTTAACAAGCTTTTATGGCTCTTCCAGTTTTACTTGATTAGATGACATTAAAGATAAGCAAAACATCTTTAATTTGTCTCAAAGGACCTAACCAAGGAAAACATTTCCACAGCCTTGGATGGGAAGCGCATACAAACTAGTAACATTTGTACTGTAGGCAAAGTTTCCACTCCATTGGTCACGAAAGTATGATTGGTTCAATCTTACATTAGTGGAATGTTTGCTTTATCATTCTTACTTCCCGACTGAAACTCGAGCCACTTAATTGTAATCACTTCAAAGCTCAGTTGTAGTCTTCATACACTGTCCATTCAAGAACAACTATTTCAGAAAATGACATGTTTCTTTATGAAGTGTTAAAAATAGATGAATAATAAATTCAGTATTTTTAATACTTGGAACTATATTATATACTTAGAAACAAGAAGGAAAGCTCATTCAGATCCCATAGTATTGACATATGTTTCTTCACCACTTGAAATGATTACTCTTAAGATTTTGGGGGGGTACTGGGAATTGAACACAGGGGTGTTCTACCTCTGAGCTACATCCCCAGTCCTATTTTATTGTTTATTTTGAAACAGGGTCTTGTTAAGTTGCTGAGAGTCTTCTATAAATTGCTGAGACTGGCCTTTAACCCGTGATCTTCCTGTCTCAGCCTCCCAAGTACTGGTATTACAGGCATGTGACACTGTACTCAGTTCACTCTTGAGATTTAAGATCTGTTACACTGGTTTATCCATTATTAAGAATAAATACATTTTAAGTAAAATGTTAAAGCTGAGCAACATTGTCACCTGAGGCTTTTTAAAAGTGTGATATCAGTGGAATTAAGGCCTGCTTGGTTTTCTGCATATCAGACTATCTTCTCTCTGTGGCTGTAATCATTTGACCCTTGACCTAAAAGCTAAATTCTAGTTGAGTGTGGTACCACATGCCTATAACCTCAGGACTTGGAGGCTGAGAAGGGAGCATCACAGGTTAGAGGATAGCCTCAGCAACATAAAGAGACTCTCAGCAACCTAGCAAGACCCTGTTTCTAAAACAAAAAATAAAAAGGACTGGGCATGTAGCTCAGAGGTAGAATGTCCCTGAGTTCAATTCCCAGTCCCACCAAAAAAAAAAGCTAAGTTCTGCTTCAGCTTCTGAGATCTACTGTCACCTCTATCAGGGATAACTTTGGAAAAGGCAGACCAGCCTTTGGTTAATTCAGCATTCCCAACCTAGCAGAGAGTGGTTACAATTCTAGACATCGGTGATATGTTCTCTTATTCACCTGTTGATTTTAGGATTCTACGATGGGGAGGAGTAGAACACTTGGGTTTGAATCCCCAGTCTACCACTATCCTTGCTCTATCACCCTAGGCAAATTATATTATTTCTCAGAACCATATTATATTATTTAACCATATTATATTATTATAACCAAATTATATTATTTCTCAGATCCATCTCTTGAATGTTGTTAGAATACTTTTGTCACAGAGTGTAATATGATGCCTAAACTCCCTTTAGTTTGGCAAATAGAAGGCAGATCCATGGTTTCTTCCCCTCTCTCCCAAGTTGCTACTTTCATAGACTCATCACACAAATTCTTACATGCATGAATTTCTGTTCTGCTCTATGAAAGTATCTTTAGGAACTGGAGTTGTCTGACCTGCTGCTGAATCAACTTAATGGTTATCATCTGTATGCATTCTTACATATTGGCTAATTTTGGAATTTCTGTTACTACTAAGCTTATCCCTCTGTCTATAGAATTGATTGCAACTTACTGAATTACCTCAATGATTGTCATATGCATGGGCCACTATTGTCTAACACCACATTTTATGATTATTTTGGACTAGTTGGCTGTCTGGGTTTTCCCAATTCCCGCCCCACAAAAGTTATGCCAATTTGTGCTTCATTTACGATTTGGTTTTGGTCGTATGTGATATGATAAACAGACCTAAAAGTCATCTATTTTCTAATAAGAGAAAATTTTCCAACTTAAAAATCAATCCATAATAGTAGGAAAAACCCAACATGCATTATAAATGAAATATGAATTTTGGGAGAAAATGATAATTTCAGTACTTGGAATTTACAACACAGAATCAATTCAAGTACTTGCCAAAATGTATTGCTCCTTTAAGTAAATAAAGTAAGCCATATGATTTTAGAATTTTAGGAGATTGCCCCCAATGCTATCCAGATGAAGCCAAGATAAAAATATCACAAAGTCAGTGGAAGAGAGGTCAAGCTTTGGCAAAGGTAAACCATATGTACGAATATCCCTTCTCTCTCCATACCAGTTTCAAAAGTAACAGTTTACTTGCTGAACTAAGGTTCTGGATTATTTATAAAACATTTTTAGCCATAAATAAACAACTGAGTTTATGGTTTGAATTTGGTATTCTTTGGCATTTAAACCCAAAGTAACCATCAGTACTTTAATAGTTAACACTCTTCTATATTAGCCAACTTCTTTATGTAATGAGCTTTGAAATTAGGAGATTAATTAGATAATAGCTCATGAAGTTTCTTGTTTATTCTATTGAAGAAAAATCTCTATGTCTATATTTAGGGTTATCTCTACAGGAACATCTTTATTTCTATATGTGTATATAATGAAACTAGAAAATTAATGTAATTGCTTAATAAACACACACTAAGGAAACATTTATTCTTCAATAATATGGTAGGATAACTTTGAATCTTTTAATTTTCCATTACCTTCTTGATGTTTAGACTTAGAAAGTATTTTAATGGTCTAAATATGCCATATGTCAATTTCTCACATTACATTAAGTGATATAGTAATGGTCTGAATTATCTACTGAACCTTTCTGCACCTCTCAAAACCAAGAAATGGTCTATTTCTAGTATTCACAATTAATGGGCTCTGATGCCTACAGGTTGATGTTTGAGAAACAATAACAACAGCTAGTCAATCAGATTAAATCATAGTGATTAAAATATTCACCTTGTTGAGAATGCAATCAATGAAAAACAGCCCCAGAGGACAAAGCAAAATCTAGACCTGAAAAATATTAAGACTTTGGCACAAGCCCAGGGAAATGATCCCCTCATGGGGATCATTTATCAGCTTGTCCTTTTTCATGAGTAAAGATACATCATTCACACAGGACTCTACCATAGTTTTTCTTTCTTTTCTTTTCTTTTTTTTTTTTTTTTTTTT
>PVJS01044955.1:0-16444 GCA_004027185.1 Glis glis
CAAAAAAAAAAAAAAAAAAAAAGAGAATTATTGCACCAACCAATCTAAAGTATGAGCAACTGTGGTGAATAAGAAAATACAACACACCGCACCATGTTCAGTAAGGGAGGGAGAAGGTGAGGTGCCTTTGCTCTACCTGGGTGAGAAGAGAGAAGCTGCAGGGGGATTGGGGCCCAGCATGGTGGGGGCTGCAGGTAGATGGAAACAGCAGGTACAAGGTCCACTTGCACAGGGTAGCTGCCTTCCAGTTAATTCTGGTTTACATCTAGACCATTCCATCACCAATCTTCAAGGGCAGGGAGAATGTCAGCTACCTTGTTCTACATTGTCTACATCATTAGTACCTGGCACCAACCTGCAGCGTTGCTGTATGGTACATGTGCTCCACCAGTTAAAGCTGCCATTCACAGAATCTATAGGGCCTGGGCCACCCGCACACCCCATACCAGTGGAACTGCCCCATTTCTGGAAACTGTAGACCCCTCGTTAGCACCACTCTGTGCGTAGTAGCTATCCCCAATAATTCTCCTGTTTACAACACACAATAAGCCTAGAGTCAAGAGAGTCAGGTCACTCGTGACCTTTATTCTGTGGGCTTCGCTTGCTGGATCAAGGTTTAAGCTCCTGTATCATTATTCTTTTTCCCCATTTGCAACAGGGAGACACATGCTAGGTGCTTCCCCTGGAAAGTGTTTTAACTGAGAGGAAGCCATCCTGCCCTCCTGCCTCCCATCACCCCCCTCCAACCTAACCCAGCCTGTTCTTTGTTTCACAAAACAAACAGTTAGTTCCACCTGCCAGGGCAGACAAGGTGCACATACAAGGAACAAACAAAGAGGCCATCGTGCCCAAGGCGTTCTTTCCTGTTGGACTGATGCTGTCACAGGTGCCCTTTGTTTGAGTCACCAGATGCATGAGGGTAAGTACCCATAGGGATCTGCCAGAAGATCCCGCTGGGAATATCACTCCCTAGCCATCTACTTCCATGGCCATCCCCACGCCACCAAACACAGCAGGATATGAACTCAAGGGGCACCGGTGTGTGTGGGGCCTCCTATTCTCAGGGTGTGCTGCTCTGTTCTGGTTGCTGATTCTACAGAAAGTACATTGGATCCCCCACCCCACCCCACCCACCCACCAAGCTACCCGGCGCGGAAGTCACAGAGCAGTCGCTGTGCTGGACCCTCACCCTCCTCTCTTCTCTGATCCCAAGAGCATCCATCTGTTGGCACCTACAGTGTGTCAGGTACTGTGCTACCAGCGATCTCGAATCAGTCATCTCACTTCACCTTCAACGCTCCGAAGTCATCTCTGTTGTTATCCCCATTTTACCGATCAGGGAACGAGGGCCCAGATCAGGTAAGTGACATACTCCGAATCATACAGCCAGAATTCAGGCCAAGTCTGCCTGACTCCAGAGCACATGCTTTCTATACAATATGATACAACATGACAAAATAACAATATTCAGCAACACACTGATAATCAACTATAAGACTATGGATCTGTTTCTTGAGGGCCTTGATAATTCCTTTCTAAAATAGACTTGGTACAGAGTAAGAGGCTGTGCTTGACCTGAATATCAGGCCCAGGACAACTCTCAATCTGTTCTGTAGATAATTCTGTTTGAACTTATGATTTTTCTTGGAAAGAGTCACATTTTAGCCAAATACGGCGATTCATGACTATAATCCTAGTACTTGGGAGACTGAGACAGGAAGATTTCAGGTTTGAGGTCAGCCTCAGCAACTTAGTGAGACCCTGTTTCAAAATAAAAAATAAAAGAGCTGCAGGTGTAGCTCAGAGGTAGAATGCCCTTGGGCTCATTCCCCAGTAAAAAGAAAAGAAGAAGAAGAGGAGGAGTCACATTTTGGTTTCAAGACTGTGAAGAAGAAAGGAAGGCTATTTGGGCTTTGTTTTTATTCCACATTTGTTGCTTTTGTGAACCCATCCAATTGCACTCTAAAATAACCTTGAAAGCACACACTTCCCTCCTCCAGTCTTTCACTCATTTGTCCTATCTCCGCTCCCCAGAGTTCACGAGGCCCCCTTCCACAGTCATCCCTGGTTATCAGTTTTGCTTTTTACAAGCAACATTAATCTGCATTGCTAAGACATTCTTGGCCTTCTGAAAATATGCTTTCATTTTTCTTGTCAATTAGTTGCTTTATGTGCTTCCAAAGTTATGCTTTCATACGAAAATAGATGCCTTCCCAATTCCCTCATCTTGACATGGCATTAACTAAAGCTACAATGGATCTGGGACAACAAAACTTTATTACAGTTAATCTGTGTCAGGGAAAGTTATGCTAGCCATAATCCAAATCATGGGAAACAACTTCCAAGACAAGGTGGATTCATCCAGTGCCCTTCCTTGGTATTTACCAGCATATTCCCCAATTTATTCATCCACTCTTTAACATGAAGGACCTGAAATGAGTAGGGGGCTATGCTTTTGCATCTTCCTAGACAGACAGAGTCCCTGGGGCTGATACCATCATCCTTTCTTTCTCTCCTTGGAGGTGATCCCAGGTCAAAAGGGCAAAGTAAGGCTGTTTTTGAGAGTCATCACAGGTATAAAACTGAGGTTCCAGTTTTACAAGAAGATCAATTTTAAAGAAACAAGCAGCCAGGCGTGGTGGCGCACACTTGTCATCCCAGTGCTTGGGAGGCTGAGACCAGAGGATCCGGGTTCGTGGCCAACCTCAGCTACTTAGTGAGGCCCTCCGCAACTTAGTGATACCCTGCTTCAAAATAAAGAACAAAAAATAGGGCTGGGGGTGTAGCTCGGAGGTAGAATGCCCCTGGGTTCAATCCCTAGTACCGCGAAAAAAAAATGGGCAAAATTGATGGTTTCCCATAAGAATTAAATACCAATAATTGCTTGAGAGGCTGAGACAGGAGGATCACAGGTTTGTGGCCAGCCTCAGCTACTTAGTGAGGCCCTCTGCAACTTAATGAGACTCTGTTTCAAAAATAAAGAATAAAAAATAGGGCTGAGGGTGTAGCTCGGAGGTAGAATGCCCCTGGGTTCAATCCCCAGTACCGAAAAATAAATAAATAAATAAATAAATAAATAAATAAGAAGAAACAAACAGGTAATAGGCATGAGGAATTCTTGACATCAAAGGGAGGCCTTCTCACCATATAGAACCAAGCACCCTCAAGGTAGGAGAGCCCACAGAGGTTTTTCAGTCACTGCATCTCACAGTCCAGGAGGAAGCTGGTAATGAGACCAATACCAACTGGAAGGCCTAGTGATAAATGAGGTGACTGAGAAAGCAAGAAGGGTATTGATCCACAGAATGCAGGTTTCTAACAGCTGGTTTCTGAGTTACATGTGTAAGCTATTTAGTGACTGCACAGGATAAACTTCCTGCAGAAACTACAGGAAACATTCATGGCTTAAGGACCATGGTCAAGCTACCTGAACCCATTCTTTACCCTACAAAGTCCCCAGAAGGATGTAAAGCAAAACAAAGACTGCCTTCAAGCAGTTCCTAGTAGAGCTGATGACAGCTACCTTGTTGCAGCTCCTGTCATACAAGGAATGGATGATAAGTCCCCAAGAAAAAAAACAAAGAGAAAAGAACTGTGTGAAAAAGAGAAGAGGAGCTACCTTTCGGCTTTACGGTTAGCCTTCTACACAAAGCACATGGAGACGTTTAGAGGGATGGCAAACACACCAGTGTCTGAGCTCATGCCTAGACAACTCAAGTTTCCAGGGAACACCCTTGGCCAAAATCTGCTGGATGGGATGCCAGCTGAACACTGTACACCATCACAAGTGGCTGGGGTTCAGGAATGAACAGAAACACATAATCCAGTTATTCTGGGATGGAAAATGTAATGCACCAGTTTGCAATTAGTTTCAAATAAAGAATCAGGACCATTTAGCTCCAAAGAGAAAGAATAGAGAGTTCATAGGATTCGGTCCTTTCCCAAAATAAAACCCATCCCTTTTCGTGCTTTCACGTTTTCTATTTCTATTTTTAATGGCCTAATCATATAAGGAGTTTATTATAAGCCACTTGCAAGTGAAGGGTGTTAAAGGCTGAATCCAGGTGCAGAAGGAACAAAGGACAACCGTGGGGGCAGAGGTGGGCTCTTCCACATTCGGGATTTCAGCCGAACCATAGCATGGACCTAGAGACAAGTAGAGAAGAAACAGAATCCCTACCTTTGTATTTTTATCACAAATAAAGCTTCTTGGCTCCCAGTTAGGAATATAGATGCTTTTCAAGCCCTCCTCATTCACACACTATCCAGTTACAAATGCTCATTCGATGGCGACGCCTTGAAAGCAGGAAGTCTCTCCATGAACCAATATAAATATAAAATCTATAAATGGCAAGAGCACAGGCACATAAAACTGATGGTCTTTGGAGCCTCCATTCCTTGGAGAATTATTTTTTAAGTGACTTTCAGGTTTGTTGTCTCCAGTATTGAACCAAAGGGCATTCTATCTCCGAGCTTCACCCCCAGCCCTATTTTATTTTATTTTACTTTTTCACTTGGAAACAGGGTCTCACTGTTTCCAAAGGGCCTCACTAAGCTGCCGAGGCTGGCCGCAAACCTGTGATCCTCCGGTCTCAGCCACCCAAGTACTGGGATGACAGGCGTGCGCCACCACGCCTGGCTAGAGCTTTCTAAAATCTGATGGTATGTTTGCTTATGCACACAAGCATATCTGTGCTCCTATCATGGAGTAGAGCTTAAGGTCATCCAAAAGTCTTACTAAGCAATTGATCCTACTCTGTATTTAATCCCTAAAAATGACAGAAAAGGAAACAACAGGTGTCATTTATCTCTTTTGGTTTAATCAAGTAAATTTTTTATCCCATTGCTTCTGCCCATTGAGATCATTTTTAACCTAGGTGTACCATTTTGTACTTGGGCTGTCTCTGCCTGCTTGGTGCCACCTACAGATGTGATTAAGAGTGCTTTCTGTTTTTTATGTCATGAAAAACAAGTTAGGAGGACAGGACTAAGAAGAGTAAGGTGATCCATCACGAGGAAACTCCTTCCACTTCTGTCTATGACCCCAATCTCCCTGCTCTGTCAAAAGGAAGGGAAGCAGGATTTGAGTGATTCTGAATGGGTTTTTGCTGACTTCTAGGGATCATCTCTTTCTTTAGATCTTACTTGAATTTTTAATATTTTCAAAAGGATAAGAAAATTAACATAACTGAACTTTATCATTATTAAATTCACTGCAATTTTAAAATCATGGACTCATTACTAAAATCATTAATTCTAGTCTATATATTTACTTTCCTTGATTTGTTAATCCCTGACATAAAAATCAGACTTCAGAGACATGTATGAGGGCTAGACTAATCCCCATATCCCATGTGCAGGAGGACAGAATACTTCTCAATAAGGAAGTCAAATTTGGAAATTAAATGCCATACCCAAGCAGCTGTTCAAGTCTCTGGGACAACAGTTTGTTTTCCCCTCAGTGATGTGTGAGCCTAAGGCATGGACAGATAGATGGTGGTGGGCAAGTTCGGTCCTTAGCATCTACCTCCTCTCTCTGCTCATGGGACACATATGCCCAGGCTATAAAAGAAATTTTGGTATAGTTTCCAAAATTATATGTCAAGTGAAGCTTTGCTTCCCTTGAGGAAATGTTTGTTTGCTTTCTTATGAGCAACAGAAACCATGGTCATGTTCATCGTGTTTCCTTTTTCCACTCGGACCACCAGGAGCCTTGGGGCCATATTCTAATTCACCTTCAGAATCTTTGGACTCTATGGCTGAGCTCTATTTTTCACTACTATCCTACAAACTAAGAGTGAAAGTCTTACATGAAGAAATAAAATCTGACTTGAAATACCAAGGATGGGTTAGGAAAGGAAATGCCAGGGATGGGGAAGGAGAACAGGGGGGATTTGGTCCCACCGGTACCATCTTAACTTCACTTGGGATAAACACATTTTAGAGCACTTTCACTGATATTATCTCATTGTGAACTTCATGCTGTTCTCTAAAGTACAGTAGGCATTTCTGTCTCTTACTGCATCTTGGTATTTATCTTAGTCCATTTTGTGTTGCCATAACACAATATCTGGGGATGGTTATGTTCCCTCTTTTGTAACAGTCCACTCACATGGGAACTAATTCATTGCTGGGCAACCTCACCCACTCCACAAAACTACCATTAACCCCTTTAAGAGAACGGTCACAAACCAATCACCTCCCACTAGGCCTCGCCTATTAAAGTTTCCACCAGCATCTTTCAATACCATTAGATCATGGACAAAACTCCCAGCACATGAACCCTGGGGAGAAAAACCAAATCTAAACCACTGGAGCATCATTATCCCGTTGCTATTAGCCTCTTATCTCCAATGTGAGCATCTCTGAATACGTGACTGTAATATCAAAAGGTAGCAGATTCAAAAATATGTATCCTTCTGCTCCTTCCTTCACTATACCAGTCAATAAATATGTGAGTGCCTCACACATGCCAAAGTATAAATAAAGATGAATAAAGGCCGTCCACAATTTAGAGAGACCCTGTTTCAAAATAAAGAATAAAAAATAGGGCTGGGGATGTAGCTCAGAGGTAGAATGCCCCTGGGTTCCATCCCCCATACGATAGATAGATAGATAGATAGATAGATAGATAGATAGAGTATGCTTGTGTTTATAGAGCATAGATGTTGGCTGGATAAAAGCACTAGTCATTGTACAAGAAAAAGCAACAGACCAGGGACCCAATATTTGGACCAAGTCGGCCTTCCTGGAGGACTGGGGGAAGGAGAGGGGCAGCTAGGCTTCTACGGTGCTTTGAAGCTCTTGACAGGGAGCTAAATGCATTTCTACGCCAGACATCAGAAAGCCCACTTGACAGGATTCATTTCAATAACTCCCTAAAAAGAGTCTACATGTGGATCATCACGCATCCCTCAGCAGGCCACGCAGAGCCAGCAGCAAATATCCAGGCCTGAATGTTGTTCCACGGCCCTCCTGTGGGGCGTCCTTATCACCATGGCCCTCCTCCTCCCACCACAGCGAGCAGCTCCAGGTAAAGCCAGGCCCATGAGCTTGTGTGACATCTTTCTCTCTCCCAAGCACTGTGAACATGGTGAGAAAACATTTCTGGCTGCTGTTCGCAAGACCAGATGTATGTGAACATCAGACATAAACTCAGAGACAGGATTAACCACAAACCAAGAGAGTTATTGGGGGTCACATTATCCTGTTAGTTAAATTCCAGGCCAGGTTCTCCCTCATTTCTACCAACATTTTGTCAAGGTCAACACTGGTGGCTACACAGGGACAGAGTAAATGATTAACCCTGGTTCTCCACTGGGCCTGAATTGGCCACAGACTTCACCACCTGCCTGCCACGTTTTCTCCCCCACTTCAGAGGCAGGAAGTGCATGGTACACAGCACAGGAATCCACCCCTGACTTGAAGGGTCACTAAGACAGATACAGAAAACAGCAGTGACCTAGGTAGGACACCTCTCACAACAGGACGGGTAGAAGGAGGCATGGCGGTCAGGGTAGGAACCTGGCACCCTGGAATCTCAGAAAACAAAAGTCTTGGGATCAAAGATATAGAAGAAAACTGCCTTGACCAGGTAGAGAAAGGTCCCTGTAGATCAGAGAGCAGGTGGGGTCCACACAGCTGACTGTTCCCTTGGACTTGACACCTGCTAGACTCAAGTTCAGGGTCATATTATAAACCCTCAAAGACTTCCCCACATGTCCTTTACTGGACAACCCCACTGCCTATTTTCCAAACCCTATTAACACCTCGGTTCTTGCTCTAAAGATGTGAAAAACTCAGTGTATTCCAACTACATTTGTCGGCGTCTCCACCTTCCCTGCACTGTCCCCTTGGCCAATACTCCCTGGCATGGAATAGACACCTTCAGGTTCTGAGACAAGTCAGGGATGGAAAAAGATAAGGTTTTAACATTCTCCATGCCACACCTGCCCAAATGCTTTCAGACCCATCTCTAGTGCCACCTTTCCTGACCACTGTCATTTATTTGCTTGACTTCTTTATACCCAGCCTCATTCCAAAAAGTCTTTGAAGCACGTCCAGCCTCTTTTTCCCCCCTAACTGTAAGTGGACTCAAAGTTTCCCTAAAGCCAGACACAGCCAATATTTCTTCCCTCTGGACCACACACTTGAGGAACATGTGCAGAAATTTAACAAATAAAACAAAAAGAAGGAAAAAGAGGGGAAATGTTAAAAAAAGAAATATGTGTGCTTGGCTCTAATCTCCCCTTCATCTGTCCCCAAGGAAAAGTCCATCCACAACTCTGGAATTTCCCGAGGAAAGGAACACGCCTCTCCCATCCCCAACTCCTACTCGCTGCTGACAAAATAGGCTTATTTTATTCATTACTCTGAAAACTGCTGCAATCGCCCTGAAACAAACACCTTGCTCTTTATTTTGTCTTTCGTGAAACCAGCTAATGATGCTGGCTCAAACAAGTTCCCTTCCCAGTGATGACTAGGGCAGAAGGATTTTTCCACTGCATCTGACTCAGACTTTTTCTTACACACAGAACCCTGACGTGTGGTCACCATGAACACATGACTTGCTCTGCAGTTCAAAACTCACTAAACCACATCTAATCACATCAGAGGCCACCTACTTACTACTCTAATGATTTCCATTGCACCCTGCCCACCACTGAAAATAGGCCTAAAGCCCTTTATATCACTCCAGTACCTCTAATAGACAAGCACCCCAAAAAATTTTTGGAACAGTGGTTCCCATCCTTTGGGCTTTGACCATTGAGGAGCTAAGAAATTGTTCACTGGGGGTCTGAGAACCCACTTGTCCACCAACTATATATTTATATGTTCACTGTATAGTCTCACTTTTCTAGTAGATAGATGCTTTCTCATATATAAAACAAAAGTTCAGCCGGGCGTGGTGGCGCACGCTTGTAATCCCAGTACTTTGGGAGGTGGAGACTGGAGGATCTGGGTCCGCGGCCAGCCTCAGCTCTCTCTCTCTCTCTGTCTCTCTCTCCCTGTCTCTCTCTCCCTGTCTCTCTCTCTCTCTCTCTCTACTTAGTGAGGCCCTCTGCAACTTTGTGAGACCCGGTTTCAAAATAAAGTATAAAAAAATAGGGCCGGGGGTGTAGCGCGGAGGTAGAACGCCCCTGCGTTCAATCCCCGTTACCGCAAAAAAAAAAAAAAAGTTCATTTAAAAGCAAAAAAAATTGCTGGATGAATAAATATATGTATATTAACAAAATTATTCACTGCCTAGAAGTCAAAATGTATTGGTTATCTACTGCTGTATAACAAACTGCCTCAAAACTTAGCAGCCCAAAATAAGAACTATTTACTGTCTCGCAGAGTTTCTGAGGGTGAAGAATCTAGAAGTGACTCGGTTGGTTCTGGCTCAGGGGTCTGACAAGACTGCAATCAAGATGTGGGCCAAAACTGAGACCACCTGAAGGCCTGACTGGGGCTGGAAGATCTGCTTTCAAGATGGTGCACTCACATGGCTCTTGACAGTTAGCTTCAGTCCCTTCCACAAGGACCCTTTTCATAGGCTGCTTGATTGACCTCATGACATAGAAACTGGCTTCCCTCAAAGTGAGAGATTCAAGAGAAAGCAAGGAGGAAGCCATATGTCTTTTATGACCTAGCAAAAGAAATCACACCCCATTCCCATTATACCCCATTGGTTACACAGATCAGGCCTATTCAACATGAAAATGGGCTACAGAGGAGCAAGGGTACCAAAGTACCGACCCCGGGTGCCAAGTTAGAGACTGCCTACCACAAATGCCATACGTACTCTGATTTACTTTGTCATTGAGGGTATTCCTATTTCCATACTGCGTCTCACCTAATAGATTTAGAGCTTATGACATGTTCCATTTTCTGCTTAGATTGATCAAATAACAGTGCCAATTTTTTCCACCAAGTAGAAATCTATTTAATGATCTTGGCAAGTCTTTAAAAAATATCCATCAGGCAGAATTTAGAGGGTCAAAGAGAGTGTAATACAGATTAAGTAGGATTTCCAATGATAAAATTGAAGCTTTTTTTTTCTCCTTTCAAATGTTAAAGATTCAACTGTTGCAACATTATGGTGGCTATGATGGTCCTTGGCATTGAAAACAGGCCCTCTCATGGCACTGCCTGGTTCTTGTGGTTTCACCACATCCCCATTTATAGATGTGCCTGGTTTGAGTCCATGGTGAATGGCCATGGCTCCTATGTCACTCACACTCCTGGACAGGGCAGTGTCCATGGATGGTTCAGAGATCTCAGGACATCCATTCCATTTGGGCAGACAGGCAAGCACCCCATCAGGCAGCTTCTCTCGACACTGAAGGGCTATTACCAACACTGATCCATTATAACAGCCTTATCAGGCAAGAAATAAATGAAAGCTTTCTTCCCACAAACCTTCATCACCAACATACCAAGCTTTCCCCCCCTTCATCCTCAAGCCCTATCAACTCTCATCCACTTATTCACAGACACATTTTACAAAGTCAGGTGACTTATTTAGCAAAGGACAAAACCTCACAAACAAAACAGGGCCCTACATGATTCCATTCCCTTCCCTTTCTCCACAGCAGCGAGAGGAACAGGTAATAATCCCATTAAAAATACAACAGAACCACTGAAGAGACCTCAGAGAGCCCAGGCCTCCAGCTTAAGTGTCCACACAGAAAATTAAAAATTAAAAAAAAACAACCCATGCTGGGTGTGGTGGCGCACGCTTGTAATCCCAATACTTGGGAGGCTGAGACAGGAGGATCAAGGGTTCAAGAAGCGGACAGCCTCAGCAAGTAGTGAGAATCTCATCAACCTAATGAGACCTTGTTTCAAAATAAAAATAAAATGGGGCTGAGGGTGTAGCTCGGAGGTAGAATGGCCCTGGATCTAATCCCCAGTGCCACCAAAAAAAAAAAAAAAAGAGAGAGACCAGAGCAGTCTCGCAGTCTCCTTTACACAGAAGCAGTATGCTCATGTCAAATTAACATAGTCTATCTCTTCTCTCTCTCTCCCTCTCTCTCTCTCTCTCTCTCTCTCTCTCCCCTAATGGTTTCCATCACATTTAAACAAAAAGAGCGGAGTCTTTTAAGACACACCACTCCATCTGCATGAGTCAGTCCCTATTTGACCTACTTCATGTCACACCAGACCTTCTGCTACCCTTCAAAGCCCATCCTCACTGGTCTTTGACATCTTTTTTGTTGTTGTTTGTACTGGGGATTGAACCCATAAGCATTCTACCTCTGAGCTACACCCCCAACCCTTTTTTTTATTTTTTGGAACAGGGTCTCCCTAAGTTGCTGAGGTTGGCCTCCAACCTGTGACCTTCCTGTTTCAGCATCACTAGTAGTGGGATTACAGGCATGCACCACCATATGGGCTCAATTACCATCTTGAATAGATCCTACTCCCTACTGACAGGAGCCCTTTACACATGCTGCTGCCTCTGCTTGTACCATTCTGTGGGTTGTATTTTGTTTTAATCTAGTTAATTCCTATTCATCCTTTAGATCTCCAGCACTCCCCTCGGGAAGCTTTCCATTCCTCCCTCCATCAACCCCAAAGCACTTACCACAACCGAATCACACAGTTATACATGTGATTATCTCAATAACGTCTACTTTATCATCCCTCTTGTCCATTTTATTCCTAGAACCCAGCACAGAGCCCGGCAAAAATGAAGGTTTCATAGATATTTGCTTTATTAAAGACTATGAATGAACGACTTATTGAATGGAAATTCCAAACACTGGGTCAACAATCCATTCCCAACCATTAGAAGTTGATACAGGCTCCTTCACATCAAACCTGCTGAGTTAAAGCCTGTTCTCTTGCCACTCTATGACAGATGGGAAGCAGGCAGGAACTCTCCCACACCAGGCAGGTGTAAGGCCGGAGTAAGGAAAGGCCCAGGAAGTATGACTGTAGGACCACTCGAAGGCCCGGCAGTTCATCGTGAGGCCAGCACACGCCTTCTGTACCTCCTCCTCCACCTAATTAAGTCTTCACACTTTCCCTTCACACTGCACATGAATGTGCTGTGATTTTCTGGGTCAAGCTGAGTATTCGGAGTGTCCTGGACCCCCTGTCGTCAGTTCCTCACTGGAAATTCTAGAATAATCCAGTCTCCTAACCATGTTCATGAGGTTTCAGGTATGGCCGCTAAACACTGTCCGACATCCCACCTCCCTCGTGTGAGGAATCATCCAGATACATTCCTTCATCGGCTCTTCTTCCTGCGCTGTGATGTGAAAACCAACATCCTCTCCATAGAGCAGGGCTAGCTAGAGCTACACACCGAGAGTCAGGACAGTAGACCTAGGAGAGACCCTTCACTCAGGCACCCTTGCCAGGAAAGCTCAGGGCCCTCCTCAGAAATAGTTTATTGCCTAAGGGCCTGCCCTCCAGAATTTTTTTTTTTTTGTACTGGGGATTGAACCCAGGGGCATTCTACCTCTGAGCTACACCCCTATCCCTTTTCATTTTTTACTTTGCAACAGGGTCTCACTAAGTTGCTGAGGCTGGCCTCGAACCTGTGATCCTCCTGTCTCAGCCTCCCAACTACTGGGATTACAGGCGTGTACCACCACGTCCGACTTACCTGATTTTTTAAAATAAATTAAATAAAAAATTTAAATTTTTTTAAATAAATTTAAAAATTTTTTTAATAATTTTTTTTAAATAAATGTTTTTTTAAATAAATAAACATGCCTGTCCTGACCGCCTTCCCTGCACAGACCTCAACCACGGCCCCTGTAACTTTGCGGTCACTTCATGTGCACATCTTTCTCCCCACGAGACCATTAAAGACCCCCGAGGCTGGAACCCATGGCTCGCCTGCCTTTAGTCCTTGGTGACTAGCACTGGGCTAACCCGTAAAACATGCTCTAACATTTCCTGATAGGTGAATCAGAATATCCAAAGATACATCGGCACATCAGGACCCCGTCTTCTGCAACCCACAGCAAGTGACTCTGGGGAGCTGTTGAGTTAAAACACCAGATTGACTCACAGAGGTGCTCTGCCTGCTGAGCTGCATCAGCTACCCAGCCCCCTGGAGTTTTCTCATGATAAGGATGCCCCATGGGTTGCATGGAATACCCAGGATCCAAGCCGCAGAATGGGGTGCTAGAACACCACACCCAGCCTCTTGTTTATGTACTTTTTAATCAATACAGAATGCTGAAGAGGGAAGCAATGAATGGAAATGCCCCTTTGGGGGAAGAGGAGGAAGTAGAATCCAAGCTCTGTTTTAACCGTGGATCTCACCTATCTTCCTCTGCCGAGGGGAAGCCCCAGGGCACCCTAGGTGTGCAGGAGACTCTGGGGGGGGCCTCTTCCTTTCCCCATGCGTCTGATTGCAAAGTCCACTGCTTCTCCAGCTCCCAGGAGCTGTGGTTCAGAGCGAGCTGGTTATTTGAAGTTAAAAGGCTGAGGAAATGAATTTTTACAGTTCCCCTGGCTAACCTGGCTCCCTTGGGGGAGACCAAAATGAGATTTTATATTGAATTAGCCCTGTCTTAAGGGAGGTGATTCCACTGGTTTTCCCATGTGACCCTCTGCTGACCTCATGCTTTGAAAGAACCTATTCAGAGACTGCTAGGAAAGAGGGAAGGAAAAACCTAGAAGTGATGTGGGAATGAGGCATCAAAGCACACATTTATGTCTGTAAAATGAAGTGACATTTCCAAATGGTTGGGTAAAAAAAAAAAAAAACCACACAGAGAATGCCAACATTGGACAGCAGTGTTGGTAGAGGGAAAAGTCTCAACATAATGAATTAGAATAAAATTCAATATGGGTTTTATGTATTGAATTTTATTCAAATTCAATAGATGTTACAGAACATAAAACATGGGAATAATGATAGAAAGAATTTACAATAGGAGGAACAGACAAGATAAAAAATATAGAGACTCAGTGTATAAATATATAATGCTAAACTAGGCTGCTCTGGGGAATTCCTCCGACCTATGGTTAATTAACCAAATAAAGCACTCTTCCCTGTCCTTCCCCATCACTGCACTTGGCTGCTCCTCTCAGGTCTCTGTATCCTCCCTTCCTGGTTCTCTCCGCTGTCACAGACCCCACGGTGCCCCTCCACCCTTGTGAACTTGCTCACCACTCCCCAACAACTCAAAGCCAGAGAAGCAGCCCTGCCTCTCACTGACTATGTGCACACACGGGCCCCCGGGACCTCAAGGGGGACATATCATCTGCCCCATCCTAGTAAGACCCCTTCCAAGCACCCAGAGGCCACAGCCCTTGGGGTTCGCTTTGTCTCTTCTTCACTCTCACCCCAAACAACACTCCTCAGCACCTACCTGCAGCTTCCCTCCTGACTCTTTCCTTCAGCCATTCTCCAACTGTCAGCCTTTCCCTCCTCCAGGTTACACCACTACAGAGTAATGTCCCAGTTAGGTCCTTAATAAAAAAGCATCCATTTCCCCCCTCACTGACTATCATCTAGAAATAGTTTCCGCAGGCTTAACGAGGTGGCACACACTGTAATCCCAGTACTTGGGAGGCTGAGACAGGAGGATCGCAGGTTTGAGGCCAGCCTCAGAAACTTGGTGAGGCCCTCAGCAACTCAGCAAGGCCCTCAGCAACTTAGTGAGACCCTGTTTCAAAATAAAAAATAAAAAGGGCTGGGGGCATAGCTCATAGGTAGAATGCCCTTGGATTCAATCCCTAGAACCAAAAATAATAAAAAATAATCTCTACAATCTCACTCTACTCCATCTTTTCTATCTTAAATCTTTCTGTGTTGTTTTTTTAAAACACACATAAATTTTTATTATAGAAAACTTCAAACATTTGCAAAAGCAGAAAGAATAATGTAATTAACTCTTACCTACCTGTTATAGTTAGGTATAAAATGTTCCCTAAAGAGCTCATTCGTTAATGTTTAGAGTTGATGTAATTGAGCCTTGAAGGTTATAATCCCAGCAGTGGATAATCCATTGAATGAATTTATCTGGGTTGTGGCCTGGGCCAGTAGGGTGTACCCAGAGGGGGTGGATCCCTGGGGAGTGGCCTTGGGGATTATTGATGGTTCCTCCTCCCCGCTCTATCTTGCTTCTGGTCTCCATGATGTGAAGCACACAGCCCATGTGCTCTCTCCTCCACCCGCCGCCATGCCCTCACATGGACTGACCCCAAAACCGTAAGAAAATACATCTTTCCTCTAAGTTACATGGTCAAGTCTTTAGATTACAGCTGTAAGAGTGTTGACTGGAACACTGCCCATCAACTGGCTTTAACACTTAACACATGGCTGATCTTCCATTCATAGCTCACTCACTCTCCCCCTCCAAATGAAGTACTCTACAGCAAATTCCAGACAGCCTATCATTTCACCCACACTTTGGTATGTTTCATTAAAAGACAAAGACTCTAACAACACAATCAACTCTAAGCAATTGTTTAAGTTATTTCTTAAGATTGCTAATATAGAGACAACATCTAAATGTTCCCAGTGATTTCACATAGGTTTTTCCTTTCGCGGTCGCTGTGTTTGAATCAGGATCCCAACGTGGCCCACTGACTGGTCTGAGGCCCTGCCTCTTAAGCCTCCTAATCTGAAGCCACCTTTACTTCCCTCTTCAGCAAGGCCCATCCCAGACACACATCTCATCTTCCCACCTATTAGGTGCTGCTCATGCCCTACTCGGCACCCGTGATGTCCTCGGGCTCCAGGCCCACGTGCAATTATTGCTCAAAGTCCAACTCAACTCTCCATGAAATGTCCTGATTGCCACCAGCTCACCTCCAGAGCACAAACCCACAAACCCTGGGTCTCACTCACTCATAGAGGGGCTCCTATAGCACTCTATCTTCACCTTACTTGGGGCATTTATTCTTTCCTATAATTAGCTTGGGTGCTACTTATCTCACCTCCAATCTCCTGGATAGCTAGATTCACCTAATTTACCTGTGTAGCGCTCATAGAACTTAGCCCCAATCCCTGCACTTGGCAATGACTCAGTAAAACAATGTGCAAACGCTGTTTTTAAAAAATAATACAGCCAGGCGTGGTGGCACAAGCTTGTAATCCCAGTACTTGGGAGGCTAAGACAGGAGGATCGCGGGATCGTGACTAGCCTCAAGAACTTAGTGAGACTCTCTGCAATTTAGTGAGACTCTGTTTCAAAATAAAGAATAAAATAGGGCTGGGGGTATAGCTCAGAGGTAGAATGCCTCGGGGTTCAATCTTTAGTACCACACACACACAAAAATACAAACGAAGCCGGGCGTGGTGGCGCACGCTTGTAATCCCAGTACTTTGGGAGGCGGAGACCAGAGGATCCAGGTTCGCAGCCGGCCTCAGCTCTCGCTCGCTCGCTCTCTCTCTCTCTCTCTCTCTCTCTCTCCTTAGTGAGGCCCTCCGCAACTTCGTAAGACCCGGTTTCAAAATAAAGTATAAAAAATAGGGCCGGGGGCG
>PVJS01044956.1:0-16443 GCA_004027185.1 Glis glis
CCCCTGGGTTCAATCCCCAGTACCGAAAAAAAAAAAAAAACTATTAGGACAACAAACATGAAAATATGCTCACCATAATTATTCATCAGAAAAATACAAATTAAGAGGAGATATACTAACAATTATGACAATTCTTAATGACAATTAAGAATATAAAGTGGTGGGGAGAAGATGCAGCAACAAAAGTCTCTCGAATTGCTGGCGAGAGTGTTAACTGGTACAATGACTTCAGAAAAATAGCTGGCCGCGCGTAACAATCCACATACTCCATGACCTGCAATTCCACCGCTGGGTATACTCCTATCCCCATGATCTCCTTATCCTCCAAAGGATAACTGCAATGGTTTTATGGCAGTTTAATTTATAATAGCCTCACACTGGGGGAAAAAACCCACAAATATCCGACAACAGTAAATGGAGTAAACAAATAAACAAATTGTTGTATATAACCATAATAGAAACTCTATAGCAACAAACACGAATGAATTACTGACACACATAACAACATGGATGAACCTCACAGAGTAGTGAAAGAAGTCAGATACAAAAATGTGCCCATATGCAAAAATGTTCCATATATTTCATTTATACGAAATTCAAAAACAGATAAAGCAGAATATTGGCTCTCCTTGGGGCAACTACAGACTGCAGGGTGGGTTGGGAGTCTTTTAGGGTACTAGAAATGTTCTGCAGTCTGATCTGTGTGGTAGTTTTATATGGTTATATAACACGTTAAAAATCACTGGGATCATCATTGAAGATCTATGCTTTCATATGTAAGACACAACTCAATTAACAAAATAATTTTTTATTTTCAACATACACACACATTTATTTGAATCAGCATTCTTGATATCAATGCTGTATTTGACCAATTCTTAAATCATTTACTTTGTGCTCAGCAATTTTAACTTTCTGCAAAGGCTCAGTACATGAAGATTATTTTCATGAGAAATCTATTAGAAATTAAGCATCCCAGGCCGGGCGTGGTGGCGCACGCTTGTAATCCCAGTCGTTGGGAGGCTGAGACCGGAGGATCCGGGTTCGTGGCCAGCCTCAGCTACTTAGTGAGGCCCTCTGCAACTTAGTGAGACCCGGTTTCAAAATAAAGAATAAAAAATAGGGCCGGGGTGTAGCTCAGAGGTAGAATGTACCTGGGTTCCATCCCCAGTACCACAAAAAAAAAAAAGAAAAGAAATTAAGCATCCCTATTCCTATTCCAAAATGTTCCAAGAGTTGAAACTTCTTGACATAACCCAGCATGACACACAAATATTTTCAAGGAATAATTTTTCTTTTTAGTATACTTTTATTAGTGTGTTGTAATCATACATCACAATGAAGTTTAGAATGATAGGAGCATACATGTACACAGTACTTGATGAGCTTTCCCCAGGTCCTACCCCACTCCCTCCCTTTCCCTGCACACAATATTGACATTTGCTTTGATGATTTCGTAAATGTACATAGCATCAATTGAAGTGTTTCCTTTAACAAGTCTATCCCCCTCCAACCTCCCTCCCATGTACCCCCTCCATTGCTCCACTGGGGTTCTTCCTCCTGTATCTGGAGTCCCTCTTGTATTCTAGTTTCTCCATAGAGATGAAATTAATGAGGATGGGTCTACTCATAGCTCTAGGGGTCAAGGTGGCCAAAGTTGATCTGAGTGAGTTATGGAGTCGTGTCCACCGAGGCCTCACCTGGGCCACCAAGAACAGCCTCAAAGCAACAAGCACTCCATGGAGCCAGGGGACACTGAGAATCTTCTTGCTTCTGTTTAGGGAAGATGACCACATATTTTCCCCCCTTCCAATTCCTACTTTCACTTCTAAATGATTCTTCATGGCTGGAAATTTCTATGTATTTTAGGTCTTCTAAAGTAACCTAAGTCTTCTCTAAAGAATACATAGTACCCCTCTTTGTTTTCTTTTTCTGATCACTGAACCACAAACGTCACTGGTATTGACCACGATTTGTGGACCATGTTATTTTTTACCATGAGGAGCAATCATTTCACGTTTTTTTTTCTTGAGGGAATCAATTCAATACTAAGAATAAAAAGAATAACAACCTCACTTTTGGCAAAAACAGCATTCAAGAAAAATGCAAAAGTAAATAAGATAGGAATAATGAAGGTATAATGCGTAACGGAAGACTACCTGCTTTCCTGATTTTTATAGCTCACATGCTTTGGAATTGAACATAGCTCAGCAGGGGCCTCCTCAGCAGATGGAACATGCTGATATTCTTTGCAACAAGAACTAGACATCCAGGAGGAAGGAACAATTGCAACCTAACTTAAAAAAAATGTAAAAAAAAGATTCACGCAGCAGAAACAAAACCAATCAATATTACTTGGAATTAAAAAGAGTGGCTGGTTTTCTTTTTGAAGCACAATCTCAGAATCCTGGTAAACTCTGACCACAGCCATCAAACACAGCAGCTTGCTAAGGAAATAGCCCTCTGCCTGTCCAGACCCTCTCCTCTATGCTGCATCTCAGGTTAATGCAAGGTCGGATGTCAGAACTCCATTTTCTCTAACACCATGGACCATAAACAGTGTTCGCCTGAGATGGTTAGAAGACTCCTGAGGTTTAGAAGAATGAAAGCAAATGGCCGTTTAGGTTTCAAAGTTGGCTTATACCCTCCCTCGCTTTATTTTCTGTTTTGCTTTGTTTAACTGGTCTGGGACCGCCAAACACATTAGTCCACTTAGTCCTTCAAGTTGAACTGTGACCTGTGACCTCACTGCACTTTAAAACAGACCACTCTCATTTGGGAATAGTCCAGAGCTGCTTCTGCAACCTAAACACTCGGGCCCCTTCCCCCTCTATGCCTACGTGCAAATTACACAAGCCAGGGACCTCCAGCCCCCACCATGAGCAGCGCTCCAATTTAAGAGCAATAGCTGCAGTGAGCAGTATTTGTACCCCGCGTCAAGTGGTGATTGTTCACATCTGGCTGCAAGCTGAAGAGGGCTTTATTCTGAGCAGTTTAAAAAAAAAATGATGGTAAGAAAGGGGAGAAGGGTGGTCTTGACTTATCTTGTGGTTTTCAGGCAAGCAATGAAGTCACTTTATTAGTAAAGAAACATAACCAAATATTTTCCCCTTAATCCTAAGCAATCATGTGGACATGTACTCATACAGACTAAGGCTTCCAATTCAAAAGACTTAGCCCAGTGAAAGTACTAAAGGAGAAAAGGCGTTCTTGCTTATAAGCTTCTCTTGAGAGTGGTATTGATTATGATTCAACAAAGAGGTTGGTGCACGCAGATACATACGTGCACATCCATGCTAATGTTGGCTCTGGTTTTACAGTTAATTTCTTCAGGCCAGGGAACATTCATCTTTAAAATTCTTATTTTTTTACACTCTTGCTTTTTTCTCTTCCTTGACCATTTTGTATAGCATGAGCACAGATATAATGTTTTTAGTTCGAATTCGTATTCCTGAGGATTGAAATGAAGCCACACATAAAAGCTGTGTGAATACTGATAGTCTTTGAGACAACCCAGCCAGTGCATTTCCTTGAAGGGAACCTCCTGGGGTGAAAAGCACACACAACATCAGTCTCTATTCAAATATTTCATCTCATGTACTGCTGCTGAGCTGCATAAAAATGTACGTGGAGTATATGCCATTCGATGCAACAGAGAAATAAAAATGGGGATTATAATTAGAGTGAAGCTTAAAAGAATCACTACATGGGAGGTTAGACACAGACTTGAAAAGTTAAAGGCACATATAAAATAGGAAGTTGAATTTAAAGATAAGAAAGCATGAAGATTTGTTTTGAGTTTTCTTTCTCCTTGCAACTTACTACTTGTTCTTCACTTTAATTTGAAAGAAAAACAACCACAAAACTGAGTTCATCCATCCCAGAGCCACAGATCGTAAAAATATACAAAAACGTATGAATTGTCCTGTCATTCTATTAATATCATACAATGAGATAATGTGAGTTAATCAGAGAAGGAGATGATTAAACATGTCCCTAAAAAATTACACAACTGAACATCCCAGAGCAGTGCAGAAAAGATGATTTTTAAGCTGTCATCTTGACAATTGCCCTTTTATTCCATCTTAGGCAGGACCTTGCAGGGTCCATAAAAAAACAGGAGAACAAAAGACACCCAATAGTAGTGTTCTGATGTACAAGGTTGCTTTAGGTACCCCTCTGCCTCTGTGACACTGCGGCCCTGGGCTGAAATACGCAAGATGTACTTAGGATGGCAAACCCTTTATTTCCTTTTATTTTATAACTTTTTAATGAGAAACCAGCACCATGAATAAAAATTTCTCAGCAAAACACACATTTCTTAAACAGAGACTATTTCTACCTTCAGCATCTGATTTTTCTAGAGTGTAACTTGCAGCTGTACAACAAATTCATTCTGCTCTCTGATATGGAAAAGGATGATTTCAAATCCAAACAATTAATGTTCGAGATGACAACTACTTCTGCTCATTCAACTTCTCCCCTCCGGGTATTTTTTTTCCTATTTTAGTCCATCCTGGGAGACTTAGATCAGTTATCATGTGATAATCCTCCCTTCTGCATCGATACAATGCGACTCCTCGGGTTGACATGCCTAAGCATTGCATTTTGGTGCTCAGTTATGCTGGAATGCCACAGTAGACCACGCCTTCTGGAATTCATGCCTTCTTGTAGAGGCCTCTCCATAAACATGGGCTGGGCTTGAAAGCTGCTTTAACTAATAGAACACAGGGGTGGACGCATTGCTGTCCCTAGGAAGGTTGGCAGCTTCTGCTTTTGCATTCTTGTAGTCCCAGCTTCCATGTAAGAAGTCTGGCTTCCTTTCAGTGAAAACACACACACACACACACACACACACACACACACACACACACACCCTGAGACCAGCTACTGGAGGAAAGCCCATGAGCCCATTGGAAACAGCACAGAAGTCCCAGACTCGTGCCTTTGGACACTGTCACCCCACACCACTCCCCTATGACATCATGAGAAAATGGCAAGACTGATCATTTTAAGTTGTTGATTTAATGTAAGTTGCTATGTAGCCACACATAACCAAAATACTTCTATTCCCTTGACTGTTTTTTGCATTTCAAGAATTAAATGGAATTGATTTCCATGGCTAATAATACACAGAGGGCTCTCCAATTCTGGCCCTCTGTTTTCTTTAGCACTCCTAGCCTCTACTCAGTCTCCTAGTTGACACTCACCAATGGACAGTTTGGTATATATTCAGAGGGATGAACTCTTCAGTGCCTTGAAGTCTTCAAAGAAATAAAAAATATATAAAGGAGAGTTTTATATGATTATCTGGAGGAGCTTGCTATATTCTTCTCAAGATACTTTTTTCTGTGTTTCTTCTCTTATTGTTGAGTTTTTGTTAAAAGAGAAAAAAAATTACGGATCCTAAAAGCTCCTAAATGAGATTTAGAAAAAGAAAAAGAAATAAAAAAGTACTGGAACTCAGCACAACACTTCCCAATCCAGAACACAGAATTTTCTCAGAATCCTGTGATCTTCCTGGGTTCAAGTACGCAGGTGATACTCCATTCACTTATCTTATCTACTCATTCACTGAGTTTTCAACCAACTCACAGATAACTGTGCAATGTGTCACAAATACTATTTTCCTATTTGCATTTTTTCATTTAACTTTCTAGTAGTTAGTTAAATATAAAGTGAGTAGGTTTCAGAACCATCTACTTCTCTTAGATCCTTGAAGCCAACTAGATTTTTAAAAATCCATGAAAGTCGGGAGATTGTACTTGTGTGTGTGTGTGTGTGTGTGTGTGTGTGTGTGTGTGTGTATCTATTCCAGTATTTAGGATAGAGCTATTCAGGAAGATTTAGCATAAACAACTGATGGATAGAAAAGCAAATGAATGTCTGAATGAATGACTGATGCAGAACTAAGAAGAGCTCATGTATCTCATACTGAATACTTATTCGGGTTTATCCTTACAAGATAAAGCAGAGCCATATTTGGAAGGCAAGAAGAATGTTAACTTAGTCTGGAATTTTCCAAAGATGAAGTTTCTCTTGTTCTCTTGAGCAGCTTATAATTGCCCCCAAATAAAGTCCTGTCTCAGTGCTGAATTTAGTCCCCAAAATAAAATAATAAGGACTCAACCACTTCATCTTAAAAGAGAACTGGGGGTTTAGCAGGCTTTAAAATAAAGTAACAAGAGCAAACTAACTTCCCAGTTGTTTAGGACTGGAGCTGGACCAATGCCAGAAATACGGCTACCCTGTGGGTACAACATAATCACCTCCTTGGCAATATTCATGCATCCTCTGAGTCTGGGAAAGTAAGTGGTGTGCGCTCAGAGGCAGAGAAGCTTCCCAACCCCATCCCTACCAGATGGACTCCAGCCCTTCTCAATTTTAATGGCTTTGAAATCAAATGCTAAATACAGTACATAAAAGCAGAAAAAGTTAATGAAGTCAGGCATGGTGGTGCACATCTGTAATCACAGCACTCAGGAGACTGACACAGGAGAATTGCAGGTTCAAGGCCAGCCTCAGCAACTTAGTGAGACCCTCAACAACTTAGCAAGACCCTGTTTCAAAATAAAAAAAGAGAGAGAAATGACTGGGGGTGTATCTCAGAGAGAGAATTCCCTGGATTCAATCCCCAGTACAAAAAAAAAAAAAAAGAATGGCTGTAGAAATGAATGGTTGTCCGCTTTGTCCACTAATTAGTATCACAAGTGATGAACATAAAGTAGAAGAAAGCTGGGCATGGTGGCACATGCTTGTAATCCCAGTACTTGGGAGGCTGAGACCGGAGGATCCGGGTTCACAGCCAGCCTCAGCTACTTAGTGAGACTCTGTTTTAAAATAAAGAATAAAAAATAGGGCTGGGGGTGTAGCTCGGAGGTAGAATGCCCCTGGGTTCAATCCCCAGTACCACAAAAAATAAAGTAGAAGAAAAAGAAAACGAATGTAGAAAAAGTTTAAGTGTGTTGTCAATGAATGAGCAAGATGACAAGACTTTTAGGAGGCAAGATGACCTGCTATGTAAAGAGGACTGGAACGAAGTGGTAGTTTTGAGGATGGACCCTAATCTGTTTTTGTGCTGAAGATAATATTTCAACTATCTCTTGCTGCAGAGCAAGCTGCCCTGAAAGTTAGAAGATTAAAACAACAGCAATTTGTTTGCTTGTAGTTATGCAATTTGGACTGAACTTGTCTTGGAGCTGGTGTGGTCCAGTGGGGGCTGGAGAATCTGCTATCATGACAGTTCATTCACTTGGCTGACAAGTGGGATTGTTAGCTGGACACTCTGGCTGGCTAGCGAGAGCACGGTTCTTCCTCACTTGGCCTCTTCATGAGTGAGATTCATCCAGTCCTTGTGTCCTCAATAATTATGAGTTCTCTCCACATGCAAAATACAATTACTCTTTCCCAAGGCTCATAAGAGCTCATCTCATTAGAGCATAGACTTGGGCTTGAAGTCAGGTGCTCATCACTTAACCCAGATCCAGGTGCAGATAGGGGCTCATCTGGTAGAACTCTTCTTGACCTGAACATCTGTGAGCAAGTAGCACAAATGATCTGTCCCTCATATCCCCAATACACAACTATAATCCAGGATAAGCACAGCAGACACACCCATTCAAAAACAGGGAATGTGAGAGGTACACAGTAATCATTAGTACAAAGAAATTCTTAAATCATTCAGAGTACAATAAATAGTTCCCCCATTAGGACTCAGGCCTGCTGCCTGGAAGTTTTCCTCAATGCCTATTGACTCTACCCTCTAAGCAGTCTTTCCTTTTCCATTACAACTGACCCACATTGGCAGATGAGTAATTTTCCCACCCTACACCCTATCAATAGAAAGTTAAAGGTCTAAAGGATTCTGTTAATATTTAGCTATGTCCCTTTTAATCCAAAGTGGCAGAACTTCTGCTAATACAATTACCTTAAAAGCTTTGCAGGTTTCCAATGAATATTTTTGAAGTTCATTTTATTAAAATAAAATAGACAAAAGTCACAACAAATCTATAGTCTTTGCTATGGATCAATATCTTAGGATTTATAGAAGTACCTTTTTTTTTAACTGAGGCGTTCTATAAGGCATGAACTTAAAACTCTTAGGAATCATGTTGTCCAGTAGAGAAGGTCTAAGAAGTAACACTTAATATATGCATATATAATATGCATTTAATATGTGCATATATTCTAGGAAGTACCACCTAAACCATAGGTCTAGGAAGTACCACCTAATATATGCAGATAATATTAATAATTATCTAATTAATAATATCTAATTAATAATATTAACAATTATGCAGATAATAATAATTATCTGCATATATATATATTTGTATGTATGTGTGATACTGAGGATTGAACCCAAGGGCATTCTCCCTGTAGCTATACCCCCAGCCCTATTTTATTTGTTACTTTGAAATAGGTTCGCGCCGGGCGTGGTGGTGCATGCTTTTAATCCCACTACTTTGGGAGGTGGAGACCGGAGGATCGGGGTTCGCGGCCAGCCTCAGCTCTCTCTCTCTCTCCCTAGTGAGGCCCTCTGCAACTTCGTGAGACCCGGTTTCAAAATAAAGTATAAAAAATAGGGCCGGGGGCATAGCGTGGAGGTAGAACGCCCCTGCGGTACCACAGAAACAAAACAAAAACAACAACAACAACAAAAAAAAAGAAATAGGTTCTCACTAAGTTGTTGAGGCTGGTCTCAACCCTGTGATCCTGCTATCTCAACCTACCATGTTCTGTAAATATAGATGTGCATCACCATGCTCGACTCCATCTTTTCAAGGAATTTACAAAGGATTTTGAAACCTGACATTAACTGAGATGCCACATTTTAGAGTTAGTAACCAGATTTGATCTTTGTCCACAGGCCACTTCTTACTTTGAGAATTATTTGACAGTTGGAAAGGCTAAGACTGAGAAGCAGATTTATTTCTGAACGATGCAAGTCTTGACTTCTTTACATTGATCCTTAATTTTGCTTGAAAACTAAAATGCCCTGAAAGTTATCTTGTTCCCCCTGTATTTATCATAAATAGGTAAAGAAGTAAGTGTGCAGTTTCAACCAGTGTTGTGCCTGGAAATCCCCACAGAAAGACCACGAAGCATTAAGCATCCTTTACTACAGGTGGACATCTTACCCATGTTGCTGACAGTTCCACTTCCTTGAGCCACCAATAGTAATTCCCTTCATCTTTTCTCAGCCTGTGGTAAAAGTTTCCTCAAGGGTCTTCGGGTTCTACCTGCCACCTAGTCCCCAAACCAATTAATTCCACATTGCTGTTTCTTGTTACAGCCACACACCACTTGTAGGCTCTGATTTTTGTTTTTATTTTCTATTGCTGCCTCAAAAATCCACCCCCAAACTCAGTGGCTTAAATAAAAAGCTTGTTTTTTTACAATCATGTGTTGACTGCAGGTTTTTCTGCTTTATCTAGTGTTGGCTGATGGCTGGCAGGTTTGAAATGGACAAACTAATAAGATGAGTCCATGTGCGTGGCTCTTAGAAGCCAGCTCCAGCATCTCCCTGGCTTTAAGGTCTTCCTGCTGGCTGAGTTCCGAGAGTCTGTTCCATGTTGCCTCTCCATGGGCTTATCTTGAACTTTCTTAAACAAGATCATCTCAAGGCAGTTAAATGTTTGTATGGCTGCTGCTTCTTAAAAACATAAAATTAAAAGCTACCAGGCCATCTTAGGGCTGCCAGACCATGATGGAACCAGGATAGCTTCTGCCTCATTCTATAGTTGAAAGCAAGCCATAGGTCCAGCCCACATTCATGCAAAAATCACAAGTGCCAGCAGGTTAAATAAACAGACAGACTATTATAATAAAACTCCATCATCACTGTTACAAAAACGACTCTAGGATAACGGTTCTTAAAGTGTGGTCCCCAGAACAGCAGTGGCAGCACAACCATGGGACTTGTTACAAATACAGACTCTTGGTCTGCTCCCCTAAACTCCTGAAGAAGAAACTCTAGCGACAGGCCCCTAAATCTATGTTGATGAAGCCTGCCAGGTGGTTCTGATGTGGTCAAAAGTTTGAGAATTCAATGGCAAATAAATGTGTTAAATTCAATTTGTGCTGTACAAGAAAAATGTTAAAGCATTACTACTTAGCTCTTAATATGAATTGGTTAACTCATTCTTGACATGATGTTAGTTATAAAAAGGTCGGTTTTACTAACAGTGTTCCTTTGGCAATTAGTCTAAACCATTCTCTATAGTAGAGGTAAAAAATAAATTTATCAATCAAATGAATCAGCAATCCAAATACCTAAATGAAATGTCTAAAAATTAATTAACAATCATTCATCTTATCCTACCTTCTTATCTTACTCTACACACACACACACACACACACACACACTTTTTCCTATTTATTTTTGTACTTCTGATATTTTTATAGTTGCCTTATAATATTTTATGTTTGAATAATAAACATTTTTGTCACAAATAGTCATTTATTGTCAGGGATATGAGCGAAGGAGGGAGGGAGAACAGTAAAGAAGAACGTTAGTATAAATGACAAATATTGTCAACACACGAACAATATTTCAACAAAATTATTTTTGAAAGCAACCTGGGAATGTAAATTGAAGAAAAAGATAGCCAGGCATGGTGGCACATGCTTGTAATCCCAGTACTTGGGAGGCTGAGACAGGAGGATTGCAGGTTCACAGCCAGCCCCAGCTACTTAGTGAGGCCCTCTGCAACTTAATGAGACCCTGTTTCAAAATAAAGAATAAAAAATAGGGCTGGGGTGTAGCTTGGAGGTAGAATGCCCCTGGGTTCAATCCCCAGTACTGCAATAAATAAATAAATAAATAAATAAGATAAAGAAAGTGAGTCAGTGGGAAATTAGCAAGTCATCCAAGGACATTTGATAGAGAAAAGATTTCACTTATGTATTGATCATTCCCTGCTCAGTCCATGGACATTAAGCATGTGCTGTAATTTCCAGGCCGCTCTATAATCATCCAAAGTATTCAGGTGTTTGCAAAATTAACCTCTCAAAATATTGCAAGTGGAAATGGCCTATTGAACTCCATTAATTGATTAAATTCTACATGCTATTAGAGCAGCACTTGTTTGATTGCCAATAAAAATGAATCATGGGAAGTGGTTTGCTAGGAATGAGAAGGTAAAAATAGAAAGGATTTGAATCTTACCATCAGAAGCATAAGAAACTCGCTTTGTCGATTTCTGTGCACAAGATCAAAGATAGATGATATTTGTAGCTTTAGATGCTTGAGTAGACTATGAATGAAGACCGTTTTGTGCAAAAAAAAAAAAAAGCCTCAAGCAGGTCACATTTTACAGTACCTTATTTCTTTTCTCTCTTAATTCAGTGAATGCTTTGGAGCACATAGAGTGCCAGGTGCCATTTTTTCTCACAGAATCCCCATGTCATTCCTGTGCTGGAGGCAACGTTACTATCCATGTTCAACCAATAGGGATAGGAAGCCCAAAAACAAGAGTGGACTTGGATTTCAGACAGACTGGCTGCAGAGTTCAATCTAACCCCAAGGTGGGGACAGATTCTTTACCTTGATTTTAGATTCTCATTTGAAAATTTGACTATGTACCAATATAATGAACTATGAAGAAGTTAAACAATACACGTACAGTTTAGTCATGTACGACTGAAGTCGTGGCTACTCTCTCAGAGCAGATGATAACCTCTATGCACAGTTGCTTAATTTTTAAAGCTCTTCACCACGTTCCATCTCATGTGGTTCACAAAATTCTCCAAAAGGATTTATTCCGATTTTACCACTGTGAAAAACAAACAAACAAACCCCCTGAGGCTTAGAAAGGCTAAGTACCTTAGTTCATACTACTGGTAGATGTCACAGTCAAGACTGTAAGGACAAGATCCTGACATCAAGCTCCATATTTCTCCTGAAGTCCCAGAATTTCTCAAAGGTCAAGAAATAGTTCACAAAAAATAACAGTAATGGAGATTTGAACCAGTGTCCTCAGCCTCACTTCTACCTCTCTGAACACCAGAATTCCTGAGACATAGAACCTTTAAAATGCAGTATGAAGCTTGACTTTATTCTAAATGGATTTCAAAGTTATGTGCCAAAGACAACTCCTATCCCTGCAGTTGAATCTCCTTTTTTAAGTGGGAGAGACAGGGATGTAGTTGGAGCCAGACTCTGGGAAGCGTCCCAGTCCTGTCTTGTGGGCAATCACACAGAAGCATGCAATGCTTAGGAATGTCATCTCTCCCTGGTATATCCCAGCAGACAAGTCGTAGAGAGACATAACTCCGGGGACATGACACAGCTTGTGTTCCTACAGATAACACGATTGGTCCTTAAAGATGGATGGCATCCAGTGACTTTGTCCACTGAACATGCCTCTGATTCTAATAAATACCTGACTCTCTTCCCATCCTGCCTCCCTTGAACCTGTTTCCTGAGTAGCTGCTCAATGTGAGGAACCTTTAGAGCAAAATCATAGACAGGAAGAAAAACACATATATGAATAAAAGACTGCATATGGGAAAGGACGTAGGAACAAAGGAAAAAGCAAAAACCAACAAGAAATGAGAGTGATAGAAACTGGTGGATGGGTTTGGAAGAAAGGGCAGCTCTTGGAACGATCCGATCCGCATTACGGGGTGTTCAAGAAAGGATCAGACCTAAGTACCCCCACAACTTTCACTGGACACTCTGTTTATTGGTACCAGAGACCATAGTCAGCTTCACTCTTAGCTGAAGTCAAGTAGGGATGTAAAACCCTTTGCTGTGTGAATCCATGTCTGTAATTTCTGTGACCTGGGCATTCAGGGCAAAAACAGTTTCCATTTTTTTCCCATTTCATGCCTCATTTCAGAACAGTGTAGTCACTCTGTAGAAATCATTGATGCCAGTTTCATCAAAGAGCAAAACAAGAATCATAAAGCCTGCGCTGCCTGCATCTGCCTCTCTCCTTTACAAACCAGAGGATGGGAAGAAACAAGAGCAACTAAACCTTACAACAGTGGATCCTGTGTTTGCATAAGGATCCCGTTTTAACTGAGAGGCAACTGTGTGTAATCCCTTCAGAGAGTCGGATTGCTGCTTGGCAGAGCGCCAGGGGCTGGAACACCTGCGCAGCGGGGCCCCGCCGTACTCTGCAAGGGTGCCAGCCACGGCCATCCCACATCACATGCTGGGCATCTGACCCAGGATGCCAGTTGTTTCCGAGGGCCAGTTGGCCCCACCAAATAACTACAGCTCTGTTGAGACTCTCTGACACTCTCTCTCTCTCTCTCTTTCTCTCTCTCTCTCTCTCTCTCTCTGCTGTTCTCTCTCAATGTGACTGCACTCTTTCATGCCTTGTCCTATCTCTCATGGCTTGGGCCAAAGCCTGAGACATGTAACCAATTTATAAATAAAGAACGCAAAAGACATCATCGATCGGTTCCCGGATCATCAAGAGAGCTGTAGGGATCATTGAAACTGGGGGGCGCTTTGTGGAGCTCAGTTTTTTGAGAATCAAGTACTGGAGGGTAGGAGGTCTCCTTGGTTTCAAACCACTGCCTTATAGGACAGGGGCCTTTTCCATCATTCCCCCAGCTCCTAGCACACTCCTGGGAGAATGAATGAATGAATGGCACAACCACCAAGAAAACAAAGAGCTGAATGCTAATTTATGCAACTAGGACCAGATCTGGACTTTCATTTTGCTTTTACAATTAACCTACTTGGGTAACTTTCAGAAAGTAGTTATTATTAAGTACACTCTTTCTCCCTTCATTTCTTCTTTCTTTCCTCTCTTTCTCTTTCTCTCTCTCTCTCTTCCCTTTAAAGTATTGTAAAAGGGCAAATTCCTTAGGTAATAGACCTGATTTGGGCTATGATAACAGAGTTCTTATTTTCTTAAAGCACACTGGGCCATTGAATCCAAACAGACATGCACTTTTTAAAAAGTGGATTTCATTCCTAATGGTATTTTACTTTCTCTTCACTTCAATTGATCTTCCAGAAAAAGGTGGTAGCATCGTGCTGACTCGCGGCTCTGGATCTACACAAAAATTATAGCCACCAGGTTATGAGTGAGTAATTTTCAAGAAGTTTTAGAAGTCTTCCAGCTACAAGCCAGCCTGAGATGAGAAGACAGACAAGGCTAACCCAGTAGCCAGCCAAAGCCAGTGCTCCATGTAGAAGAGTGACTGGGTGATGTGATCGCTGGCATTTCCACTTCTCCTATAAGACTTATTGAGCTTGATTATTAGAAAATATTGCCTTTTGTTGCATGCCAGACTAAGTTAAATGCATTCCTTTCTAGAAAACTCTAACTGGTGAAAGAAAAATTCATCAGATCTGAAAGTAGTTCAGTTTGCACTCTTGATACCAATTTAGTTTCTTCCATCTCTGGGTGCTTTCAAATTGGAGAACATAGCATATCCCACCCAAAATGTTAGTGTTCAATAATTAAGAATGAAGCTGCTATGCTTAGGAATACATTTGTGAGTCCATGGAAGCCTGAAATTGTCCCACATCTGTATGCAAAATATAATATTTAAACTACAGAAATGATTTCCTGGTTTTGGGCTGATCTTTAAAAATGATGACAAAAATTATATGACATTGATGTTGTGTGATGATTTCTCTTGGAAACATCCATTTCCAACACTACTTTCACATGAAACCAGCATTTTTCTTGGTTCCCTTTCTCGCCACTTTACTGACTTATTTAGCCTGTTTATTATGATATAATACTTAATATCATAAGACTAAGGTTGAATCAAAATGAGGAAAACATGGGAAAATAGCTGAGCCTTTTAATATTTATTTATTTATTGAAACACGGGGTCAATTTTCCCCGAGAAGAGAGATGTTGGGAAATTGCAATAGATTTGTATTAAAACTCAACTGATTTCATTCATTTCACAAGACTAATCAGAAACATTCACCAGCAACTTACACAATGTTACTTTAAACCATATCCCACTTGGAAGGGGGTTTAAGAGGTTGATTGTGTATGACAGAATAGGAAAGATGCTCCGATCAGACGGCTGAAATAACGGTGTTAGGAATCTCTCGCTTGTCATCTCTCTCGTCTAAAGAAAGGTTTCATTTTATAGGTTTGAATTTGACATTCATGCTAAGAGATAACTTTTAAACCCAGCAGCTTCTACATGGCATGAATATCTTTTAAAACCCACTGATTCGAAGTACATTTCTTTAGAAACCGCAGCTACCAGAGCAATCATAACATATTTAGCTATATTGTTAGTATTATTTTGATGAAAATATAGACAACAAGAAGCAAAACCTTTAAGATCTATGGTGCTTTCTATTCTGGATAAAGTGTGGCAAACTTGGTGTCTGGAATATTAATCAGAATATTTGCTACCCATGAAAACAGCAAGTCAGCCATGGAAATGCCTGTCTTATTAACTGTGAAAACTGAAAGACAGAGGGAAAATATAATCTGTTTTAAATATATTCTAGCATGCAGAGAAATGGAATGTATTTGGAAGGTCATAACTGGCATATCTCCTTGTTGTTTTCTAGAATGTGTTTGAGAATAAACAGTGCCAGGAAGAGGCATAGAAATGGCCTGATACTCCTGTTTGGAGGGCCTGAGAGAGGGCTACTTAAACACAGTCTTTTATTGGTATTTTTTAGGAGCTAAAATAATATCTTTAAAAAACACACACCGATTTTCTCAAAAAATATGCAAAAAAATATGCAAAAGGACTGCAATTAAACTTCCACACAAAAGAAGTGTGTAAAATTTTCCACCCTTGAAGCTACAGCATATGTATTTCTCAAAAGGAGTATATATATACATATATATATATATATATATATATATATATTAGCAAACCACAAACACATGTGCACACGCTATGAAAATTGAATTGCTTTACTTTCCTGAATGAATAGATGCATTTATTTACTTCTGAATCCTATTTGAATATAAATGTGTGAGGCCTGATCATTTCTATTTAGAAACAAGCAAATAAAAAACCTGCAGAAATGGGAGTGGATTGAATTTAGCACCGCCAGCCAGGTAGGTCTCATTGCTGCAGTCAGCTTTAACTAAGGCAACTTTTTCTTTCTGTCTTAGAGACCTAAACACTACGTAAAGGATTTCTGCCCAGTGATTGACATGGCTATCTTTCCAGTGTGAGTTATTCCACTGTAGTAAGTCAAAAGTAGAAATAATTTGAGATTTTGAAATGTTACCACTAGTTTTTGCAAACAGAAGGTTGTGGGAAGGCAGTGTAATCTTTCTGGTTTAAACATTCAGGTGTTCCTGGAACATCCTGGCAAGACAACTGTGACGCTTTGAAGTTCTATGATAACTCTCTTATCCACTAATTTTCATGGCGAACCGTGACAGACCTGTGTGATCATTTAAGAGTTCAGTTGCTGCTTAGGGAGAAGTGTGTATACGTATATAAATAGCTTTTTTTTTTTTTTTTTTTTTTTTTTTT
>PVJS01044957.1:0-16443 GCA_004027185.1 Glis glis
GTACCACCAAAAAAAAAAAAAAAAAGAATTCTATATCCAGCGAAACCATCCCTCAAAAATGGAGGTTCCGGGCGTGGTGGTGCATGCCTATAATCCCAGTACTTGGGAGGCTGAGACAGGAGGATCACAGGTACAAGGACAGCCTCAGCAACTTAATGAGGCCCTCAGCAACTTAGTGAGACTCTGTTTCAAAATAAAAAATAAAATAGAACTGGGATGTAGCTCGGGTAGAATGCCTCTGGGTTCAACCTCCAGTACCAAAAAAAAAAAAAAATGGAGGAGAAATTAAAACATTCCAAGATATCCAAAAAGCTAAGGGAGTTTGCAGCTAATAAATTATCATACTGAAGAATCCTTCCCTTCAGGCTGGAAGGAAAAAGGACATTAGTTGGTAACTTGAAGAAATAAAAAGATATCTAGAGTAAAGGTAGACAGGTAAATATAACAGCTAGTATTATTGTATTGTTGGTTTAAAACTATTTTGTTTTCTATTATTTAAAGACAATTAGGTAAAATAATTATAAGCACACCAAACCAGAGAATATATAAAGAACCCTTGAAACAGAACAATAAGAAAACAACCCAATAAAAAATAATTGGCAAAACATATGATTAGACACTTCATCAAAGACATAGATTGATGGGCTGGTGTGTAGCACAGTGGTAGAGCGTTTGCCTACTGTGTGTGAGGACATGGAGTTAATTCCCAACACCGTGGGGAATAAAGGATATATATTAATGACAAACACACAAAAACATGGCTGATATTATCAGTCATTGGGGAAATCCATATTAAAACTACAAGGAGACACCATTACACACCTATAAAATGGTTAAAATTAGTAAGACTAACCATATCACCTGTTGATAAGGGTGTGGAGAAATAGGAACTCTCATAAATGATTTATGGGAATGTTAAATGATACAACTACCTTCAAAAACAACTTGGCAGTTTTTAGCAAGTTAAACATGCATTTGCTATATGTTCCTGCCACTCCTATGTTACTACCAAAAAGAAGCAGAAAATATGTTTATACTAAGACTTGCACACAGATGTTCAAAGCAGCTTCATTATAACAGTGAAAAGCTGCAAACAACCAAAATATCCATCAACAAGTGAATGATTTCTTTAAAGTGTGCTATATCCACACAATGGACTACTCCTCAACAATAAAAAGGAAGAAATATTGATACAACACATGAGTGAACTCAAAATAACTGTACTAAGTGGAAGAAGTCTAGCAAGAGCACCTACTATATATTTATGGTTCTAAACACAGCAAACTAATCTATGGTCACAGAAAGCAGATCAGTAGCTACCCGGAGTCTCAGGTACAAGGAAAGGTGGATTATAAGGGGACATGAAAGCCGGGTGTGGTGGCGCACGCTTGTAATCCCAGTACTTGGGAGGCTGAGACTGGAGGATCGCAGGTTCAGGGCCTCAGCTACTTAGTGAGGCCCTCCACAACTTAGTGAGACCCTGTTTCAAAATAAAAAAGAATAAAAATAGGGCTGGGGGTGTAGCTCGGAGGTAGAATGCCCCTGGGTTCAATCCCCGGTACCGCAAAAAAAAAAAGGGGAGGGGGGACATGAAAAAATTCTGTGGGAAAATGGAATGTTTAATGTTTCACACAGATATAAAATAGAGCAGAGAGTACTTCTGGCATAGATTATGAAATAATTTATTTGTGCATTGCTTCAGAAAAAGTTTCTCCCTTTGGGCACAGTGGTATACATCTGTAATTCTAGCTACTCAGGAGGCTAAGGCAGGAGGATCACAAGTTCAAGGCCAGCCTGGGCAACTTAGCAAGACTCTACCTCAAAAATAAATAAATAAAAAGCCTGGGGATGTAGGTCAGTGGTAGAGCACCCCTGGGCTCAATCCCTAGTACAGAAAAAAAAGTTCTCCATCTTTATATTGTATCTTCTCTATGTCTTTCTCCTAGACTTCCTTATTCTTATTCCCTTGGCCTATACTTCCACTGCAAGTGTATACATAAAAGAAAATTTCAATCTTGTCTGAGAATAATGTACTCAAGAGGCTCAGTCTACATCTCAAAATATCAGGTCTAACCTGATCATTTTTACCCAATTATTGAAATCCCTCATACAACAATCCCTGCATACAGCCAAATCTAAGATATGAAACATTTTACAGGACAAATGACTCCATTTCTCCAAGTAAGCAATGTAAAAGGAAAACTGGGGCCACTGAGGGGCAAAGGAGTGTTAGTAAGTAAGAGACATAACCACTAAATGTAATATGTGATCCATGTTTGGATCCTATCTGAACAAACCAATGTAGAATGCCACCTCTGAATCAATAGAAAAAAGGTGAATACAGACCCACATAGCTGGGCGTGGTGGCGCACGCTTGTAATCCCAGTACTTGGGAGGCTGAGACAAGAGGATCGGGTTCTTGGCCAGCCTCAGCTACTTAGTGAGGCCCTCCGCAACTTAGTGAGACCCTGTTTCAAAATAAAGAAAAAAAAATAGGGCTGAGGGTGTAGCCTGGAGGTAGAATGCCCCTGGGTTCAATCCCCAGTACCGCAAAAAAAGACCCACATATCACATAATATTTAGTATTATTAATCCATTAGGTACAATAACAGTATGGTATTTCATTTTCTTTTTTTGTTTGTTTGTTTAAGGTCTTTATCAATTAGAGATGTATACCAAGGTACTTTCAGGTGATGAGACATAATTCTTTTAGAAATTCCATTGGAAAGAAGTGGGGGATAAATGAAGCAATCTTGACAAAATGATGATAATGTGGAAGTTCTACTTTTGTGACTGTTTCAAATTTTTCATATTAACTTTAAAATCAGTATTGTGAGCCTGAGCTCCTAAGGGCATTACATGCATTATATATATATATATATCCTTTCATATATATATATGAAAGGATAATGGCTATCACATAGTAAATACTAAATAGACTTTTTTGGGGAGGGTACTGGGGTACTGGGGATTGAACCCAGGGGCATTCCACCTCTGAGTCACACCCCCAGCCCTATTTTATTTTTAATTTTGAAACAGAGTCTCATTAAGTTGTGGAGGGCCTCTCTAAATTGCTGAAGCTGGCTGAGAACCTGCGATCCTCCTGTCTCAGCCTCCCAAGTACTGGTATTACAGGCATGTGCCACCACACCCACTCTCAGAAGACATTTTACTGAGGATTTTTTTCAAGTCCTATATACTACTAACAGGTAACAATATAATTATTTGAGTGTCTCCATCACAAACATAATTAAAATTCATCACCCCATTATACCACACTATCAGGTATTATATTTTTCAATTTACAAATGAGAGATTGAGGCTTTATATTAGTTGATTACATTACAGATGAGAGGCTAAGGCTTTAAATTAGTTGATTACATTGCCACCCAAGTTGGCAATGTAGGGCAAAGATCAAGCCTTGCAAATCTAGCCAGAATTTTTAATTTTTTAATTTTATTTAAATTTATTTGTTTACTTATTTATTTATGGTATTGGGGATTGAACCCAGGGGCATTCCACCTTCAAGCTATACCCCCAGTCCTATTATTTCATTTTTATTTTGAAATTGGGTCTCCCTGTGTTGCTAAGGGTCTCGCTAAATTGCTAAGGCTGGCCTTGAACCTGAGATCCTCCTGTCTCAGCCTCCCAAGTACTGAGATTATAGGCATGTGCCACCATGCCTGGCTCTAGCCAGAATTTTTTTTTTAAATAAAGACCACTTTGCATCAAAGCCACTGAGTGACACTGCTTCCCTCAGTGATATCTATTCCAAAGTAAACCTCAAAACGCTGGCACTAGAGAGCTTTTCCTTTTGGGGGCACTCTAACACTGAGCTACATCCCTAACCCCTTTTTATATCTTATTTTGAGATGGAGTCTTACTAAATTGCCCAGGCTGGCCTTGAACTTGCAATCCTCCTGCCTCAGCCTCAAGAGTCGCTGCAATTGTAGGTATGCACCACCATGTTCAGCTACTAGTGCAGCTTTCTCAACATTTAGACATGCTTATTGACAATTTATCAAATAGAGAAATAAAGAAAATACTATTTTATGTTATTCACAGCTCTCTTCCAAATATCCTAACAGCCTTCTTTTGAGATTTGAGACAACAAAAATAAGAATCCATAAAAAAATTAAGGAACACAGGTGTGTAAAAGATTCAGCAATGTAATAACTACTCACACTAATGTAAAGTATCCTAAATTTCTTCAGAGCTCAATTAAAGAGAGCAGAAATATAAAACATAAAGGGCTGAGATAAACATTAATTATTTTTATTTAATAGTTACATATTAAAAGTTGTTGTAAGGGCTGGAGATATAGCAATAGAGTGCTCACCTAGTATGCACAAGGTCCTGGTTTCAATCCCCAGTACCACAAACAAACAAAGAAGTCGGCACACATTGTTCAGATTCTGTGGGACTCGATGGAGGAGTGAAGAACCCACGTGCACATGGTGGGTGGCGACTTCCCACCAACAGGAAGAAGACTACTCCACACCACCTGAAGACATGGACCTCCAGCCACGGTGTCTCAACTCTGGCTGCACATCTGAGTCATTTCAGAGTTTTGAAAAAAAAATCCTGATATATGGATCTCACCCAAGACCAATTAAATTAGAATTTCTTAGGGTGAGACTCAGGCATAAACATTTTTTTTTAAAGTTCCCCTGGTAATTCCAGTAAACAGCCAAAATTGAGAACTACTACTGTAAGTATATGTGTGTGGGTGTGGGTGTGGGTGTGTGTGGATGGGGATGAATAGAGAATTTCCATGTAATGAGTTAATGTCCCAAGAAAATTACTGAGTCAAGACTCAATTTAAATCTTTCTTGCTAGAGATACTACTCATTTATTTCATTAAGGTATACTTTATGTCTTACTTAAAGCCACAGGTAAACATGTATAAATGAAAATGGCTTTGCAACAAAAGGGAACCAGACTCAGCCAATTAATATTAGCTATTAATTACAATTACTTAAACTTATAAATATCTTTCATTTAAGAAAATGCCCATGGGTCTAGTACTCAGTCTTTTTAAAAAATGAGCCAAGCCGGGCCTGGTGGCGCACGCTTGTAATCCCAGTACTTGGGAGGCGGAGACCGGAGGATCTGGGTTCGTGGCCAGCCTCAGCTACTTAGTGAGGCCCTCCGAAACTTCGTGAGACCTGGTTTCAAAATAAAGGATAAAAAATTGGGCCGGGGTGAATGCCCCTGGGTTCAATCCCTGGTACCACAAAAAAAAAAAAAAAATGAGCCAACGGCTAAATGGAGTAGTCTATGATCAAAGCACCTGCAGCAACTGGAGCATGTTTCAAAGGGATTTGTGAACCTCTTTCAAACCCAGGGGGAGTCTGAGACACTCTACAAGTAAGCAGTGTCTACGGACCCGCTGTGGTCCACTCTCACCACAGCAAAGCTGCTCAGCCTTTGAAACCTTGGCAGTGAGAGACAGAGATATAAAGTCAGCTCATAAGCCCCTCCAAACATCTCAATGGATTCCTACAGAATTGTAGGGAAATTGGACTCCTCCTGGATTCCTCCAGAATCTTCCTAGGTAGCCTGATCTTTGCCAAACGGGGGAAGGGGAGAAGTCTGTTAAGAGTAATCCAGCTCTTCCTCCTGGGGTAACACCAACAAAGCCCTGGCTAACACCTAAATATTTCTGAGCTTCCAGGAGGCAAAGAGCTAATTTTAATTAGCCTAGTTAAAATACCACAGTTGGGAAGGCCCTATCACAGTGTTCTCCTGCTGGACTGAACTTGCTTCAGGGATAAATAGCGCTCCTCAGACAAAATGTGAATTCGTGGAACTCTGAAAGTTGGAATGAATATTTAGAAACACATCCTTTCTCTGGACTATAACTCAAGAGTTAGGATAAGATTGTAAAAGCATACATCAAAGGAAAAGCATATTATTCTTTTAATATACATGCTAAATTCTTCTAACGCATCGTGTGTGTGTGTGTGTGTGTGTGTGTGTGTGTGTGTGTGTGTGATTGAGAGATACTGGGGTTGAACATAAGGGCATTATAACTCTGAGCTACTCCCTCAGTCCTCTTTTATTTTTTATTTTGAAACAGAGTCTCACTAAGTTGCAGCAGCTCTCACTTAAGTTGCTGAGGCTGGCTGCCAACCTGCGATCAGATATCCTCAGTTTCAGAGGTTTATTAACCACTCAAGTAGAAATCATTACTAAGCAATTATACACAATTCTGGAGTACAGGGAAGAGCTCTGAGCTAGAGACATACATTTGAAGGATGACAGCATGTAGATGTTATTTAAAGCTATGAAACTATATGAAATCACTAAGGAAGTAAAGACAAGAGAGTGACAACAGGCCCAAGGTCTGAACACTGGGTCCCTACATTAGACATTAGATGGTCTTAAGAGATTTGGGGGGGGGGGGATCAAAGGAAACTTTTTAAAATGTGGCCAATGAGATAATAGGAAAGCCAAATGAAGAAAAGTATTTTTTTTTCTTTTTTTTCTTTTGCGGTACCAGGGATTGAACTCAGGGGCATTCTACCTCCAAGCTACAACCCCAGACCTATTTTTTATACTTTATTTTGAAACAGGGTCTCACTAAGTTGCGGAGGGCCTCACTAAGTAGTTGAGGCTGGCCGCGAACCTGCAATGTTCCTGTCTCAGCCTCCCAAGTACTAGGGTTACAAGCGTGCACCACCACGCCCGGCTAAGAAAAGTATTTCAATAGGGAGTTGATTACATTTCCCCTCTATCAAATCCAGCTGACTGGTCAAGTGACACAGGACTGGCATATATATGAAGGTAGTCAACAAAGACGTTGCTGGCGACCTTCATTAGACCAGTTTGGAATGATGGAAATGGTAGAAACAAAATCCCAACTAGAGGAGAATGGGAAGCAAATAGTATGGATGACTCTTAAGGATTTTTGCTGAAAAAGAGAGAAGAAATGAGTTTATAACTAGAGAAGGAAGTAGAGCCAGGAGAATTTTAAAAAAAAAAAAAAAGATGGAAGCCAGGCATGGTGGCACACGCTTGTAATCCCAGTACTTGGGAGGCGGGGACCGGAGGATCTGGGTTCGCAGCCAGCCTCAGCTACTTAGTGAGGCCCTCCACAACTTAGTGAGACCCTGTTTCAAAATAAAGAATAAAAAATAGGGCTGGGGGTGTAGCTCAGAGGTACAATGCCTCTGGGTTCCATCCCCAGTACCACACACAAAAAAAAAAGAGGGAAAAACTAAGACAGCATGGTGGCACATGACTGTAATCCTAGTACTTGGGAGGCTGAGACAGTAGGATCACAGGTTCGAGGCCAGCCTCAGCAACTTAGCGAGACACTGTTCCAAATTAAAAAATAAAAAGGGCTGGGGGTGTAGCTCAGAGGTAGAATGCCTCTGGGTTCAATCCCCAGTGTCAAAAAAGAAAGAGAAAGAAAGAAAGAGATGGAAAAACAAATAGCATGTCTAATGGCAATTTATCCACCAGAAGGAAAAATTGATGGCACAGAAGAAAGGAAGGAGAGAGGAAAAAAGGGCAGGGGAGGTGAAGCTGAAGCAACTAAAAGGAGTTGTGATCTAGTACACAAAGGGGTTGGCTTCCACAGGCAGCTCTTCCATAATTCAGACAGGAAGGCCATGTTCAGATTTGGGGGTGGGATTTTGCCAAGCAAATACTTGTAACCAAGAGGTAAAACAGCTGAGGGTGTATACTTACACATCACACAGAACTGAAGATGAGCAGGGAGCTACCTAAGAACTAAGGGAAGTAAGAAATGGTAAAAAGGTGGTAGAATTGTGGATTTGGGGCATGGAGGTACCACTGAAATCAAATCATGAAAGGGAATGATCTAGAAACTTATGAGTTGTAAGCAAGAGATGAGTGTTTGAAATTAAAATTGTGGAGGGTCCTACATTTATTGGTAGTGATAAGGTCGGGAATGCAATTACAGGAATCAGCAGATGAAGGAGAGTGGAGGACAAGATAACTGGAGAATTTCAAGAACTGAAAGGTCAGCTGGGCATGATGGCGCACGCCTGTAATCCCAGTACTTGAGAGGCTGAGACAGGAGGATCACAGGTTCGCGGCCAGCCTCAGCTACTTAGTGAGGCCTCCACAACTTAGTGAGACCCTGTTTCAAAATAAAGAATAAAAATAGGGCTGGGGGTGTAGCTCAGAGGTAGAATGCCCCTGTGTTCAATCCCCAGTACCAAAAAAAAAACCACATTCCTAAATAAACTCAGTGTGGCACAAAGTAACCAAGACACGTCATTGTACACAGTATAGTAACAACTACCACTGAGAACTCCAATCTTTCCTACTAGAGGACCAGTGGAGAGATCAGAGGTTTCATAGAGATTTGAAAGATGGAATGTTAAAAAATGAAAACTAGTGTTAAAAAGTAAATAAAAGGCAGGGCATGGTGGTGCATGCTTGTAATCCCAGTACTTGGGAGGCTGAGACTGGAGGATCCGGGTTCTCCGCCAGCCTCAGCTACTTAGTGAGGACCTCTGCAACTTAGTGGAACCCTGTTTCAAAATAAAGAAAAAAAATAGGGCTGGGGGTATAGCCCAGAGGTAGAATACCCCTGGGTTCAATCCCCGGTACCACAAAAGAAAAAAAAGAATAAAAGCAAAAATACCTTCAAGGCAAAAGCAGAGAGATGTGAAAATAACATGAAATATTCTAAGAAATGCAAACAGTTCAACATGATTGAGCAGCATGTGTACAAAAGCGAGTCAGAATACATGGCTAGACAGGTAGAGCAAGCCACAATGATTTTCTCTACTAATGCAATAACAAGAGATAATGCGAACAAATTAAATAGTTGCCCATAACCCTTCATAAAAGCCTCTAATAGGGGGCAAAATTGACAGATTTTAGTTCCATTTTATTTTCCTTACTTTGAGGGAGATGATAGAAAACAATAAAATGACCTAATAGTTGATTGCTTTTGAAGATTAATCAAATCTTACAAAATCAATTGCTTCCATGTTGTATATAAAAAAAATTATGGGAGCTGGGCGTGGTGGCGCACGTTTATACTCCCAGTACTTGGGAAGCTGAGACAGGAGGATCCCGGTTCGCGGCCAGCCTCAGCTACTTAGTGAGGCCCTCTGCAACTTAGCGAGACCCTGTTTCAAAATAAAGAATAAAAAATAGGGCCGGGATGTAGCTCAAGGTAAGAATGCCCCTGGGTTCAATCCCCAGTACCGCAAAAACAAAAAATTATGATTTTATCATAATACCCAATAGTTAAAATGGGCCAATGAAAATTATGCGCAACTGAAATTTTTCAAACAGATGAATAGAGTTTAAACATAAATATACTAGTTATATATTTGTAACATGTAAACATATATACATGTGGCTATATATAAATATAATTGCTTTTCCATTTAAAAAATAATATAAGTGAATGCATAGGTAATAATAATGCTGGTATGTACAACTTTTATAAATTATGAATCTTGGAATTAAACATCATATTGGCTAGGCATGGTGGTGCATGCCTATAATCCCACTACTTGGGAGTCTGAGACAGGAGGATCCTAAATCCTGAGATCAGCCTCAGCAACTTAGAGATACCCTGCTTCAAAATAAAAATAAAAATAAAAAATTTAAAAGAGCTGAGAATGTAGCTCAGTGGTAAAGGACTCCTGGGTTCTATCTCCAGTACCACAAAAATAAATAAACATCACATTGGAAAAGATGTATCAATACTTAACCAGCACAATATTTGCTCTGTCTCCATTTTACTTTAGCAGCTGTAATTTAATGGAAAGAGCCAAAGAACATACTCGAGTGCTAGTGTGGCACTTACCAACTATTGAGCAAGTCACTTAACTTTAATGTGCCAGTTTCTTAATTTACAAAAAGCAAATTTTAAAAACCTGTATCACGTGGTTTTGATAAGGTTTCTATGAGGTACTGTATCTGAAAGAGCTTTATAAACCATCATAAGCTACAAAATGTTATTGATACAGAGCTCACAGTCCTCCAGACTACGCACCACCCCCTACTCCAAAAAATACGGCACAGTGAAGGCCTGAGATGTCAAGTCTGACCGTGTGATAGCGCGTCTCACCCTCTCTCCATGACCTTACCTTTGCATGAGCAGGCCCGCTTTCACTCAGAAGTCTATACTGGGGTTGGATGCTATTGAAACGGGCCAACTCATTTACCAGACACATTGGAGTTTTCTCTTTGGGGTTTGCCATTTTATCTTGGAGAGAAGCTGCAAATAAAAAGGCTGTAAAGTTTTTGTCAAGAATGACTTTACAAAATGGAAGAAAAACTAGGTTTGACTTTTTAGACTGAAGTCAGATTGTATCTATGAACTATTTTCACAAATTTTGTATTAAAAAAAATCACATTATCTAATTCTTCCATTACATGCAACAGTATATATCACATTTTAAACAATAAATTACCTTTTTCTGTAAGTTCCTCAGTTATTCTCTACACATATATATGACAATGGCATACTTAAATATTTTTAAATAAGATTATAACTTTTAACTTATCTTATAAATTTTCTTCTCTCAAAAAATTTTATCATAAACAGATAAGTCTCTTGATTCTTATTACTATAAAACTAAATTTTGTCAATCTTTTTTAATCTTTCACCTTTATTTTTTCCTTCTCATTTTGAGGCAGCATAACAAAAAAGTTTCTAGACTTGCTAATCCAATTCTAAGAGTACGTATTTGCTCTTCCAACTATCTTTAAGAACTCTAAGCAAATTAAATTTTCTTTCCTTTTTTGTTTAGGAAATTTTGAAATTTTTGAAAGTAAGAAGTAGAAGAAATGATTTAACAAATGCCCACATACCTAACACCCAGAACTGAAATGATTAGTATTTTCCATGTTTGCTTTGAATCTTATCTCATGTAGTTATCAATTTTGTCTTTAAAAAATAAAAGTATTACATTTCAGTAAAGTTACTTTTATTTTTTCCAGAGACTACTACTATATAAATTTAGAATATACTCCTCCAGGCTACTTTAAAATACATTCATAGGCATACATGTACATTTATAGGTATATATGTACATTCATGAGAAAATCCAAAGTGGTGTTATATTTGGCTTTGTATTCGTATAAATAGTATTATAATAAGCTTAGAATTTTCACAATTTACTTTCTTCACTCTTCATTATGTTTTTAAGATTTTAACCTATATGGACCTAGTGCACTATCTTTCACTGCTACAGACTTTCCAAGGCAATACTGTAGTCATTTTGTTATCCACTCCTCTACTAAGAGACATTTAGGTTGCTTCAGATTCTTCACTCTTATAAAAACATGCTGCCCAATAACTCTCAGAATGACTGTACTGAATAACCTTCTCCGGCAGCATGACACTCACCATTTCTCTTCAAGCTTGATAATATGGAGTAGGACCAGGCATTTCCATTTTTTTATAGTTTATGTTTGACAAAGGGTATCCCACTAACATTTCTTAGGTATTTATCCCACTATTATTTTTATTTGCAAGCCCACATTGCTAGTAAGGCTAAACATCCTCTCCTAGATTATGAATCATTGTAAACTGCTTCTGTCCTTTTTTATTGATTATGTGTTATAATTATCAATATTTTCGGGGGGTGGTACTAAGGATTAACCCCATGGTCTCACACATGCTGGGAAGCCCTCTACTCCTGGGCTATCTCCCAAGGCCTTTTTTGTTTTATTTTGAGACAGAGTCTCACAAAGTTGCCCAGGATGGCCTCGAATTGTGATCCTCCTATCTCAGCCTCCTGAATTGCGGGGATTACAGGCATGTGCCAACAAGCCCAGATATAGTTATCAATCTTTTCTCTTACGGCTTATGCTTCTTGTGTCTTATTTAAGAAATCCTAGTTCCCTACCCTTCAAGTCTTAATGATTTTACTTAAAACTTACTAAATCTTCTTTCTGTAAAATGAGGGTAAGAAATCTATCCCACTTAATTCACAAGGTTATTATGAGATAAGATTTTAAAGTGTCTGATATTGTTCCCTATACTGCAAATATAAGGTGGTGTTATTATTATTTGGCACTGGGGATTGAACCCAGGGGTATTCTACCTCCAAGCTACACCCCCTGCCCTTTTTATTTTGAAAGAGGGTCTTGCTAAATTTCGGAGGCTGGGCTCGAACCTGTGATCCTCCTGTTTTAGGCTACCAAGTACTTGGATTATAGGCACCCAGCTTTAAAAGGTATTATTACAACTTCAGAATATATTTGTAATAGTAAATTATTTATTCTATTTTTTCCTACATCTCATTTATAGACACATTTAAGTGATTTTCAGTTTTTCTTTCACCTCCCATTAATCAATACCAAAAAAAAAATTTTTTAATCTAGGCATGAAACATGCAAGTGGGTTATTTCCTGCTAGTTAAACTAAAGTTACAATGTATGGAGAATACATAAAATGAATGAAAATAGCTGTTTTAGGAACTTCATCTATAAGCTTTCTATGGCAAAGTTTAATGTGCAAAACAGTATTCTTTTAAATTTCTAATTACCTTAATTGGATCAATAATTTGGTACAATGACTTGATCATGAACATTATGATTAAGAAACTATTATATAAAAAAAACTACATAAATACCTAGGTAAGGCATAAGCAAAAAGAGAGAATCTAAGCAAATAACTGTAGGATCAATACAGCTGACATCTGATTCTACAATTAAACTGGTCTAAGTGTCTTGCACGAAAACTAGCAATTATTACTTTTTGGGACAGTATAAAAGATGGAAGTCAAGAAAGGTTTGATAAAACCTGGATTTTTACATAATCCATTGTATGTCATGCAAAGAAGTATTTAATAAAATGTCCTGTTTAATTCAGAGAGTCAGTCATTATAGAAAATTTGGTGACCTGTGGCCATTGTTAATTTTCGTTCTTGCTTACCATGACATAAAATACTCAGGTGCAAGAAGCAGCATGGCTTACTGAGTATCAAAGAGCCAAAGCAGCTGGTCACGGTGGCGCACGCTTATAATCCCAGTACTTAGGAGTCTGAGACAGGGGGATCACAAGTTTGAGGCCAGGCCTCAGTAACTTAGCAAGACCCTGTTTCCAAATAAAATAGGGCTGAGGGTGTAACTCAGAGATTGAATGCAACTGGGTTCAATCCCCAGTACCAAACAAAACAAAACAAAACAATGACAATTTGTTAAAAGTGAGAAAATATTAAAGTCTGATAAAATCAGTCAATTTTGAATAATACTAGAACAGCATTCTTATTATTAATGTGCAACTTTCATAATTCAGTAAAGCTGCATGTTCATCTGTTATAATGCAAAATTATTAGAAGCACAGCTGGCATACTGTAAAACTTTTATAGTATGTAAATGTTTAATAGTGTAATTTTAAGTATATTAAAAAGTGATTAAATGGCACATTTACAGTTAAGTAAAACTTGTTTGATAAGAAAACCTGATCTAGCCAAGTGTGGTGGTGCACACTTGTAATCCCAGTACTTGGGAGGCTGAGATAGGAGGATCGCAGGTTCGCAGCCTGCCTCAGCTACTTAGTGAGGCCCTCTGCAACTTAGTGAGACCCTGTTTCAAAATGAAGAATAAAAAATAGGGTTGGGGGTTTAGCTCGGAGGTAGAATGCCCCTGTGTTCAATCCCCAGTATCACAAAAAAAAAAAGAAAGAAAACCTGATCTAAATCCTTTTAAGGAAAAGCAAACTAATAACATGGTATAAAACTTATTACATTCCACTGACTTTGACTTTCTGCTTTATAAAATTAACATGAATCCAATAAAACATTTTAATGCATGGCTGAAGTTTTGGTGTAAGAGATCTGTGAGATCATACTTTGATAAAGTTTCATAATTAAAATCCAAATGTTTATAGAGTTGATAAATTGGAAAATAATTAGAGTTGTAATGTTTTCCTTCAAGTAATGAGTAGAACTTTATTTTAAACAACTGTTCCCCTATTTAATCAGAAATCTTATTAGTATTAACTTTTTGACAGAGCTCAGTGATACAGTGATATTTTTAAATTATACCAAAATGTAGATAAAGCATCTATAAAATTATTAAACAAATTGTTCCATAAAAATTGAGATATAGGGATAGGGGCGCAGCTCAGTGGAAGAGCACTTGCCTAGCATGTGTGCGGCCCTGGTTTCAATCCCCAGCACCACAAAAAATAAGAAAAAAATATATATATAAAGAATATATATAAATAAAGAATATATATCAGCTTATTTTATATAACTGCTTAAAATGAACTGTAAATTGAGAAATAAAGTTTTACATAGGTAGAAATTTTCAAGAAAGCTGAAAATGTCATAATTGAAGTTACTTTGAAATAGACTACAAGTCAACTCGGTAGTTAGATGAGTAGGAGCCTACTTAGATGTAAATAAATAATAATGGATTTTAGAATCTAAGACTTTGCCACTTGTAGAGAGCAACTGAGTTCAAGAAATCAGAAACTTCTGGTGAAAAGCCTGTTTTGGACCTCTGTCACTTACTAATATCTATATGACCTTAAGAAAGTACTAAAATCTCACTTTCTATAGAGTAAAATAGGAATAAAAGTTGTTTTTATCTCACTGGTTAGTTATATGAATGAGATGATATAAGACACTGTTAACTATGATTAAAAATCCATTAGTCTGATTATAAATATTTATTAAAACATGTTATCATCAAATATTAAAACTATGATTACAAACCTAAACTTTTTTCATGGCTAAGTACAAATATTCTGAATTAAAATGACCTGTTAAGTTGATTTTATACATACAAATGTACTTCTTTAGTACTCTATGAAAAGCATGTGTTAGTTCCATTGACTTATCATAACTCCATAAGTTTGTTTCCATAAAAAATTCCCAAATATGATATAAACTACACTTAAGATTTCTCATAGGTATGCAAGAGAATATTCTACCCTGATTGATATGAAATTGATTACATGCAACTCACCATAACTTTGATAAGAAATACTGGTACCAACAGTAAATGCATATCCAACAAAACATAGATATACTCTATTTTTATATCTTTACACAGTGTCCTTAACTCTATGGTACATGAATCTTAAAGCTATACCTAAATAATGTAGCTCACAGTTTTCAATGAATGGGCAGGATCAAATCTTTGTCCCCAAAGGAGCTCACACTCTGAGACAAGAAACAGACACAAACAATGGGCACACACAATAAATCACAACATGCTCAGTGTTAGAACAGGCTGTCACAGGGACTCCTAGGCAAAGGGGAATGGAAAGGTACATTTTTGGGGTTTGGGGGTTTGTTTGGTTTTGGTGTTTTTGCTGTTTGCTTGTTTTGTTTGTTTTTGATAAAACATTCTATCCCTAAGATACACCGATACACCTTCAACCCTTTTTATTTTTTTGTTTTGTTTTGTTTTGTTTTGTTTTGTTTTGTTTTGTTCGGTACTGGGGATTGAACACAGGGGCATTCTACCTCCGAGCTACAACCCCAGACCTATTTTTTATTCTTTATTTTGAAACAGGGTCTCATTAAGTTGTGGAGGGCCTCACTAAGTAGCTGAGGCTGGCCGCGAACCTGGATCCTCCTGTCTCAGCCTCCCACGTACTGGGATTACAAGAGTGCACCACCACACCCGGCTTTTTTTGTTTGTTTGTTTGTTTGTTTGTTTGTTTGTTTGTTTGTTTGTTTTGAAACAGGATCTCACTAAATTGCTGAGAGTCTCACTAAATTGCTGAGGCTGGTCTCAAACCTGCAATCCTCCAGTCTCAGACTCCCAAGTAGGATTACAGGTGTGCACCATCATGCCCAGCCGAAAGGTAGGTTTTAAGAGGTTGTAACTGAGTAAGTTAAGGAAAGCAGGAATTCACCAAGGTAAGAAGATGAGAAACAGTACAACTTTTTCGAAGATGTGGGAGAACACACATACAATGCCACATCTGGCAAACGCAAGTAGACCATTGAAAATACAGAATGAATAAAAGGAAACAGCATTCACTAGAGCACCAAGTCTCCTAAACCATACCCAGAGTAACAAACATTCTAAGAGTAGCTATAAGCCAGCCAGAGCTGTTTCTAGTGAAATCATAGTCTACCTTCGGTGTCAAAGCAAATCTCCACAGAAGAGTCCATTTCCACCCCGGTCTCAGAAATCACTTGGACACAGTTTTATGTCTCTTTTCCTGGATCCCCTCTCCCTATTCTCTGCTACTGGAAGGAACTCATCCTAACTGCCAAGTAAAACACATTTTCAAAAGACAAAAGTCGCCGGGCGTGGTGGCACACGCTTGTAATCCCAGTACTTGGGAGGCAGAGACCAGAGGATCCCGGTTTGCGGCCAGCCTCAGCTACATAGTGAGGCCCTATGCAACTTCGTGAGACCCGGTTTCAAAATAAAGTATAAAAAATAGGGCCAGGGGGGTAGCTCAGAGGTAGAATGCCCCTGGGTTCAATCCCCGACCCGCAAAAAAAAAAAAACAAAAAAAGG